>VYZX01032095.1:21878-31162 GCA_013401335.1 Brachypteracias leptosomus
TGCTGCAAAGCTCCTGGTGAGTGTCAGCTGCATTCATGATAAAAGTATGTAAAAATCAATTGCAGTTGGCAAACTGGGATGGCTGTTGCAGACCAACATGGCCAACACTAGCAGAGTTTTAGAGATCAAGGTACAGCATGGTATCTCAGTATTAAGAACTAGATCCATTCAAGATACCTGAATCACCCTTCCTCCTAAATCTTTGTAGGGAAAGGATTTACTTGAAGTTCTTGCAGGAAATATTTTTTAGGAAAAATAATGGATTGGTATGTGCAATACTAAAGAAATGAATTGGTTTAAGACCAGCCATTTGAAACCTTGTGCCAACAGGGAACTACCAATTTTTAATATAGATACCTTTCAGAATTTTACTATTCAAGGGTCCTGTGAACATTATCCCCCTTCTACTTTATCTGTCATAGAATCATAGAATGGTTTAGATTGTAAGGGACCTTTCAAGATCATCTAGTTCCAACCCCCACACCACGACAGGGACACCTTCCACTAGACAAGGCCACCCAGAACCTCATCCAACCTGGTCTTGAATACCTCCAGGGATGAAGCATCCACAACTTCTCTGGGCAGCTTGTTCTAGTGTCTCACCACTCTCTGAGTAAAGAATTTCCTTCTAATTTCTAACCTAAATCTACCGTCTTCCAGTTTGAACCCATTACCCCTCATCTTATCACTGCAGGCCCTTGTGAAAAGTCCCTCTCCAGCCTTCTTGTAGGCCCCCTTCAGATACTGGAAGGCCACAATAAGGTCTTCCCTTCTGCAGGCTGAACAAGCCCAATTCTCTCAGCCTGTCTTTGTAGGAGAGGTGTCTGTAGCCCTCCTCTGGACCCTCTCTAACAGGTCCATGTCCCTTTTGTGCTGGGGGTTCCAGAGCTGGACGTAGTACTCCCGGTGGGATCTCACAAGAGCAGAGAATCACCTCTCTCAACCTACTGGCCAGGCTTCTTCTGATGCAGCCCAGGATACGGTTGGCTTTCTGAGCTGCGCTTACACATTGCTGGCTCATGATGAGCTTTTCATCAACCAGCAGCCCCAAGTCTTTCTCTGCAGGGCTGCTCTCAACCCACTCCTTGCCCAGCCTGTATTTGTGCTTGGGATTGCCCCAATCCAGGTGCAGGACTTTGCACTTGGCTCTGTTGAACCTCAAGAGGCTGGCATGAGCCTACCTCTCAAACCTGTCAAGGTTCCTCTGGATGGCGACCCTTCCCTCCAGTGTGTCGACCACACCGCACAGCTTGGTGCCATCCACAAACTTGCTGAAGGTNGATCTTCACTTATAGCAGGCAGATCTTCCTTCTCCCAGCCCCTGCTTTTGCTTCTGTAACTTGAGTGTTGTGACTAGAGCCCTTGTCAGTGAAGACTGAGGCAAAGAAGTCATTGAGGATCTCATCCTTCTCCATATCCCTTGTGGCCAGATTTCCCATTTTCTTTCGGAGGGGGCCCACATCTTCTTTAGCCCTCCTTTTATCACTGATATACCTATAGAAGCTTTTCTTGTTGCCCTTAATGTCCCTGTCCAGATTTAACTTTATCTGGGTTTTTGTTTTCCTAATCTGAATCCTGGCTGCTCTGACAACCTCTTTGTAGTCCTCCTAGAATTGTACCCTTTTCTTCCCTCTGAATTTTCCAAAAACAGGAGGGAAAAAAGAGACACAGAAACAAACATGCCTGAAGCTTAAACATTGTGAAGGAGAAGAGGTTCTCAATGTCTTATATTTTAGCATATATTTGTTGCTGAGTGAGTTTTGATTTTTTTGTTTAAAACTTAATAAAAAACAATTCATTTTTCTTTGAATATTGTCATATAGGAAAAAAAAATCTATAAAAAATATATTCCATGGAAAATCCTAAGTTGTGCCTCCAACACACTTTTACTAGTTTTGGGTGAACAGATTGATTTTGAGATACAGCTTCTTTTTTTTTTTTTTTTTAAGTAGTCGTCAAAAATAAAGTTGACTATTTGCTATCAACCCATCTGCTCAGAGCTTAAAGTCAGGCTCAGTGGTTGCCAAAAAGAGCAGAACAGTGGGTATTGTCCCAGTGATGTGGGCAGTTCTGTGGAGGAGTCTTGTGCAGAGACGTAAAAAAAAAAGGGGAAGAGAAACTGTTAGAAGAAACCTGGGTAATGTGTCAATTTGAATTTGTATTTGAATACAGGCTAAGAAAATAGTTTGTATCCCAGTTTTATTTAGACAGCTGCACTATAAGACACACAATAGTTTAAAAAGTAACTCTGCTGCAGTGTGTATGTGTGGGTGGGTATAAATGGAAATAAAACACATGAGTGTGCCTTTCGTACCTATTCTCTTAGATCTGATGCAGATGTTGTATAACTAATATTTTCTTTCTGCAAATATCTATGTGTAGGAAGAAAATGTAGCTGGTTAAGAGGCCATAAGCAGTTTAAAAATGCTTTCTTGCAGATCTGTATGAATTACGTGTTTTTGAATGCTGAGTAAGAAGATATTTCCTCTGCGAATGTGATTGAAGTAGTCATTAAGCTTAAAGTTCAGGGTCTAAATACAGGACCTCTGTATAATGTTTTTTGAAAAATGGATGCTCTCCTGCAAAGTGTTGGTTTGAAATACAGGAAAGATAATGACCCATGCATATACATGATGGATAAGTGACTGGGGTTTATAGGCTGTGTACATGAGGCCTTTCCTGTCAAATGCTGCTAAAAAGATGCTGTAATTTCAATTTTTTGTTAAAGCACAAAATACCAAACAGTTCCTGTTTTGCAGTGTCTTCAAGAGATGAATCTGTGTCTTACACTGGTATTCTGTGTATACCATGGATATAAATGGCTGGAACAGGGAGTTTCAGGCTGGGGTAAGCGTAAAGAGAGATACCTGAGCCATTTCTTTTTCCAGAAATGTTGGGTAGTGGAAGTAGCTTTTGCCCTGGTGCAGATTCTCATGTGAGCCTGACCACTTGAAGATGCCTGGATTATCACCCACACCTGGGCATGGGACAGAGTGTCTAGTTTGGGTAGGTGGGATGTGTGCAATATGTGGTATGAATCAGATGATGGGGGCAATTTAGAGATACGGAAGATGTGGAAATCACCAAGGTTCCTCCAGCTGGATGAGTTGTTGAGGGAATAACAGGAGAATTTGCAGTTTAAGTGGATGAACTTTACAGATGAAGAAAAAGACTTTGAGTTTTAATGAAAGAAGATGGAGCAAGAGGGAAGTGTTATCTCTGTCAATAGTGGCAGGGGGGCAAAAGCAGGCACTTAGTCAGTGGCCTGGGCATGAAAGGTGCTGCATTTGGGAACACCCAGCCTTGTATTTTCGACCTGACTGCTGACAGATGATCTGAAGATGAGTTATCTGTATCGAGAGTACAGTGAAAGCAAGATATTTTCTCCCTCATACCTACATCAAGAAGGAGGGGAACAAAACAACAGTAGAGCTATTGCTTGTTGAACAAACTTGATTTTCAGAAGGTACTCTACAGGTGACTGCAAGATCTTTTGAAAAGTGTAGTGTTTTACAGAGCATGCCTTTACAGTAAGCAATCAAGCAATTCTTGGGCTCCCAAGGAACAGATTAAGGCCATGGCTGCGAGTTTAAATTCTTTGATGAAAGCTCTTGCCTGCTGGATGGGTTGATAAGGTATACAGCTTAAAAAAAATCTTGTTATGAAGATGAGATGCCATTATGTCAGTTATTGTGGCCCAAGACTTGATGTTTCAGACTGCAGCCTGAAAATTAATATCTTAAATAATGATATGACAGTCATCTATAATAAATGAGGTTGTAACCAGCTATGAGGTAGATGGTACACTTGCAGGGTCAAAAAACCTCCTAAAACTAGTAACATAGAATTTACTTTAGCATTTGTGGTATTTGGGGCTATAGCTTCAAGAAACAAGACATCAATTTTAAGGGTATTTTTTCTAAATTAGGTATCACTTCACACCCTGGTAAGAATTTGCTTTCTCTTTCTATTTTTGTTGCCATCTGGGAAAATGAAAAAGAAGTTTGCTTTTTTGTTTTGTTTAATTAAAATGTTTTCCTAAATACATGATTTGTCCATGTTCAAAGTGGTTTTGTCTATGTTTTGAACAGCACTTAAAAGAAGCTAAGTGCACTGTATCCCTTAAATATTCTGTCTTCTACCTTACTATGTATCCTCTCTAAAATCAGTGTGATAATGTTGCTCCCTGTTATAGAGCATACATTTTCCAAAGACCTTAACCAAGAGAAATAAAATCATAGTAATTCAGGTAGGGAAGGACCTCAGGAGTCCAACCTCCTGCTCCAAGTAGGGTCAACACTGAATTCAGACCATTTGGTGCACTGGGCTTTGCCCAGCTGGGCAAGGTTGAAAAATCAAAGCAATAAGGCCTGAAGAATACAAGAAACCATTAGTATTTGTAATTAAGGGCAAAAATATTTTACATTTTAGTGACTTGGCATGTTTAAGCTTAGCACAGGCTCATTCTTTTATCTCATGATGCTGTGCTAAAATCATCTTGGCAAAGCAGGTGGCTAAAAAGGGTGTCAGCAAAGAAACAGCTGCAGTCTCATCATTTAGTCTCAGAAGTGCCTTCCACTTCCTTATTAAAGGGACATATAGGGCAGCAATATTACCCTAGAAGGACTTGCTGTCTCATTTGCAAGGGCCACAGCTTGCCTTTGGAGCTTGTACTGAAACCGCCCCCTCCCCAACACCCACACGCACCAGTTTTCTCTTTCTACGGCACAGTGTTTCATGTATTATCCCATTAAAACACTTTCCTTTGTTAGGGAGTTCTCATTCCTCTTTAATTATGTCCTCCAGAGTGGCATTCAAGGATAGGTTATTTTCCTTCTTTGTAGAGGATGTGGAAAAATTTTCCCAAGGCAGTTTTAACTTCCCCTTTCCTTTAGTAATCCTAGTGTTTTAAATTAGTTCTTTAATCACCGTCCCAAAGTAATCACCATGCAATAACCTGTCCTGCAATTTGGACTCAGGAGTCCGAAACTTCCACTTTTCTGTGGCTGAGAAGGTGACTGAGAAATGACCATTTTGTGGTTTGTTTTTAAAATATTTTATTAATTTTGCTCTTTTTTTTTAATTTCACCTAATTTTTAAGAAGATCTGAGTTGGAGGAGAGATAGTATTTTCTGTATGCTTCAAATTTCACTTCTTGTTTTAGGATTTTTGATTAACTCCTCAGTTTTAAAGATTATCATCCTCTGCAGAATTCACTTCCATTAAAAACCATCTTTTCCAGATCTGATTAAACTCTATTTAGCTCTTGTTGAGCCCTTTGTGATATGTGGAATCCAGCAGGGCTACAATTAACCAGCTCCACTCCTCAGAGAGCAGCTTGAAGCCACCTTTTAAAAAAACCTATAGAAAAGAATTAAGTGTGTGGTCTCCATCTCTGTGAAATGGCAATGCTTACAATAATAGACTACCACACTTGTCTAAGAATACATGAAGCAGGCTTTTTTTTTCCCTACAGATCCAGTTCAGCATATTCTTTCCTGTGTGGGCTTCACTGTCATTCTTTTCTACTAACTTTGCTTTCATGGATCCCCAAAAAAAGATAAATAGTTGATAGTGATGTTCAACACTTGTTCCTGGACTATAGTTTTTGTGCTGTCAATTTACAAGCTTTGGCATGCAAGAATTCCATTACAATTTGTTCAGAAAATCCTAAATACCTTGAGATTTCTTTCCACTTTTTCTGCAGTTTGCTTTAACAGTTCTTTATTTTAATTTAGCCAATTTTTAGCTATATCTATAGGATGACAGCTTTGTTTGGAATGTAGGTGGTGCTGAAATTGATGGTGAACATCAGTGTGAATGAGACATGAAGACAGGAAATGCAACCTGCTTTTGCAGATGACAATAAATTATTCCCATAATATTTTCAAACTGTCTTGAGGAAGCTACCTTATTCTTTGCTCATTTTTAAGAGTGTGATTTTTCACAACTGGCTAGTACATTATGAATTCAATTTCTCTCTTTTTCTTTCTCCGTTTTTTAAAGTCTTGGAAATCTGTGACTACTGGAGGCAGGATGTCTTCCTTATCTGAGTGGACTTTTGGAAATCCACACTGGCACTAACATGGGGCTAATACTTCTGTCCATCCTCTCGATTTTACCCCACAAATAAAAAGATATTCTGAATTGTAACTGAGGCTAACCTGGGATTTGCTCTCTCTTATGTCTGGAAAGACCAGTCCTAGTTAAAACTTCAATGGTAATTTATATATTTGTAATTAGCATTGGTAAAGTAAATTCTGATTCCCGAGAGGCCTATTTCCCAAACATCTTTTGTCATTGCCCTAGTTTACCAAGGCAAAACGGACTAAATCTCATTATAAGAAACCCAAGCAGACAAAACTTTTCAAATTGGATGGTAGAGATCATGTCTGAGTATGTCGCTAGCTGAGGACATGACCAGGCTTCATGTGCACATGCACAAAAATCAGCTGGACTAGAGACCACAGGACAGTCACTCATGCCCAAGTTTTCAAAAATGAAATAGAGCTCATACCACCCTAGCCAGCTGTGAAAAATTCCACCCTTAAAAATGGACAAGGAACAATATAAGCAAAGGAAGACATAAGGCTATACTGTTCGCTTGAGTCCTTCCTATACATGCAAAATTTCTGTACAATAATTTCTTATATGTTATACTATGTGTTTCAGTATTCCAGGTACTCAAAGGGTACCTGTGAGAAAACGCACAAGTGGCCACTGTCACTTTGAGCCAACATGGACTGACACTGCCACAACCCTGTGTTCTCCCTCCCATATCCTCACTCCTGCCCAGTCATTTTGTCATCTACATTTCTGTGACTTTAGTGGCAAACTGGATCTCAGAAACTGAGATGAGCTAAAATAATAGAGAAAAATATTAACTGAACAGAAACATTTCCAACAAGGGTTCAACCTAGGGTTCATCTCCCCTCCCTGGACCAGTTCAGATAACCCCCTTGAATGGCAGTGACAAACACTGTAGAGTCAGAGTTGATGGGGCAGGTGGGATGCAAACCAGCTTCTTCTGAAGGTACTGTGGGATAAAGACTCTGAAGCAATGACCTAATTAACATGCTAAGAGCTCTGAGACAAGTTAAATTTCTTGTCAGTGTATGAGGGTTTTTGTTTGTCTATTCTGTTGTGGGGTTTGTTTGGGATTGTGGGGTTTTTTTTCATTATTTTTTGGGAAAAGACTGCCTTGAGAATTTTGGGTTAAAGATCCATCATTGATTTGGTCTCATATGGAGCACTTCAAATGTAAACTCCATTCACCCCTCCATCCCAAATTCTGTAGCCTCAGAGTAACCCCCAGGTTATACATGCATGCATGTCAAAAGTGAATAACTGAGCAACAATGAACTAACAGGGGTCAAGATATATAAGAAGTTCAGCAGATGTATTACAGCAGTGACTCAAAAGGACAGCATATTAGTAAATTAGGCTTTTGCCAGATGTAAGAACTGATCCTTTTTCAATTGGGTATCATCGGAAAGGTCAAGAAGTAATGAAGCATGGGCGTACAGATCCCCTATTGCCATGTGTTGCTACAAACCCTTATCTCATAATGCTCCAGCAGTTACAAGATACCAAATAATAAACCGACATCTTGTGGGTGTCCTAGGTGCAGATCAATGGTCTAAAGAGTATTCTACAAGAAATGACAATGGATGGAACAGTAAAGAAAAGACATTTTATACTGAATTCCCTAATTTTATTGTTTCAGTGTATTTGCAATTTTCTGATATTTCACATTCCAGTGCTCTCCTGTGATGCAACTGAGTGCTGTTTACTCTTGAATAATTATTGAAAGATCAGAAGCCAAATCCTCTTCTGATTTGCACCAGAACATATTAAGCTACCTCTGTTGATTTTTAGCTAATTTGGAGTCACTCCAAGTGCATACTGGTGTAACTGACAGAAGAATTTGGCCCTGTATCTCTACAAGAAATAATTTCCTAAATGGATACGAGTGCTGGTAGTAAGGTAAATGTGACAGAAAATCTGTGATTAGGTTGGATTGACTTCCACACTAGAAACCCTTTTTGTAAATACTATATATAAATAGCAGAAAAATGCTGTTTGTTTTATATATCTGTGGATAAACACAATTTTATTAGAGCTACCAATATGTAATAAGGAAAGTAGCCATTTTAAGTAACAGATGTCCTATAGCAGCCCCCACGAAACAGAGGAAGGAATAAAACAATCTTAAAAATGTTGCTGAAAAAGGAGTTCCCCGTTGCCTCTAAAAGTAGGCCTTGTTTTCTTTTGCTGAGCACTTTCAATGTCTAAACCTTTGTTGTTCAAACTGTATCCCCTCCATTATTAAGAAAAATTCAGCAAGGATCACACTTGTCCGTCGGGTATAATCCACTTGTTTAAATGGGTACACCACTTCTTGAATCAAAGGGCAGATTTTGGACCACCTTTCCAAAATTTTTTTTTAATGCTTATTATATATGACAAAATGATTCTTCTTCCATGTAGAAATTTACATTGTGCAGTCTAATTGTTGCTTCCTAGTTTTGTGAGAAAACACAAGTTTTCCTAACATCCTCTTAAGCCATCAATGAGTTAGTAAACCATTGCAACTACTCTATTTTTTTCTGAACTTCTGCTTCCCTGAAAACAAAGGGAACAATGGAAACAAACTTGATCAGTTTGACTTGGCCACACTAATACAAATAAAATAAATATTTTCTCTTCCTCATAATTACAGATTATATATTCATGAAGGTTTTTCAAGTGTCTTTGTATGGTAAGGTAATATTTAATATTATCCATGACCAACTGTTCTGCTCCTGTAAGTTTTTTTGTACAGAAATGTTTCTTCTTCTAAAATCCTTGGCCAGTGGTTATTTCTGTTTCACTTGATTGTATGTGTATTATCCCCTCTAATCTTGTTGAGATCAGCTCCCCATTTATTGAGATAATTGCAAGATTCAAAACCTTAGCATAGGTGGTTTACTTTTCTACCCATGCTGACATATACACTGCTGTCTCTGTATCTGTTCAGTCTC
Source organism: Brachypteracias leptosomus (assembly GCA_013401335.1). NCBI lineage: Eukaryota > Metazoa > Chordata > Aves > Coraciiformes > Brachypteraciidae > Brachypteracias > Brachypteracias leptosomus. The sequence goes on from VYZX01032095.1 coordinate 30,902, forward strand.
TTCTTGGTCTCTTTTTGCTTGCACTACTGGAGAATGTGTTTCAAGTTCCCATTTGCTACTGCAAGCAGTAATGTTTTGAAGATTTTGTCTCAGGACCAATACTCTTCCTCACTTTGTCCTTAGTGAACTTTAAAATGAATCCCAGCTAAACCCTTAGTGTGGAGTGCATGCTGCAACAAAATTTAGGAAATTTAATCTGCATAGTCTGGATATTTGTGCAATTCAGACATTATCAATGAAGTACCTCACTGCTGAAGACCA
>VYZX01032095.1:31185-49482 GCA_013401335.1 Brachypteracias leptosomus
GAGCCTTCTTAAGATTTTTCTACAACATTAGCTGCCTGCCGGTCAGCTTTCTAATTATGTGGAGTGGACTGTGAGCTGTTTACACCTCTACCAATAGCACTTACTCACATGAGAACCCCACTGAAGTCACTGATGGAAGTAAGGAGCTCCCTATATGGCTCACTGCAATAGAGTATTAGTCAAGAGTTCCCATTTGACTGCCATTGGGTTTTTACTTTCTACTGTGTTTACAAGCTCTGAGCACTTATTTCATGTGAGTTTTACCCCAGTCAGCTGTTCTAGCCCCAATGTATTCTCACTCCTCAGCAACACAATCTTAAACCCCACAAATAATAGTATGAATCAAATGTAATATGCTGGAAGACATGAATCATAACATTTGAGACAGCATCCCTATCTGTATCTGTAATTCATTCTGATTTATTGAGAAGAAAACAGGGCAAAAAGTTTCTGCTTTTGAAATCCATTGTTAGTACGTAAGCTGCAGTCTATTTATGATCAGAACTTTATGACGGTTTGCCTGTGCTGTCAAGTACCAGTGAAAGCCACTCTTCTGTGCCACACAGACACTTACTGATCCATACAGTTGCCTTGAAACTGAAGAGTTGTTTAAAAATTAACCTTGACTTCAACACAGGGTCTCTTAAATTGTGTTTAGTTTCTGCGCATATGTTTTAATTCAGACATTCTAGTGTACAAATAAACTGTATGTCTGGAAAACTTGGGACCTACTGAATGCACTTTGATATTATGCAAGATCTTGTTAGTTTTATCTATGTTTCATTGCCTTTTTTGACAGAGAGGGAGAGGGGAAATTAGATCAAGGTCTTAGTTTACTACTATTCATCAAGAACGTGAAAAAAAATCAAAGCCACATTAATAAACTAAATATTACCTCCCACTGATCACTGGCTACCAGGCAGAGTTCTTTCTGATGGACTCCTAAGAGGGTCTTCAATAAAGTAAAATATTGAGCTTGATGTTTCTCTTGCTTGCTGCCAGGAAGGTCTAAATTGAGTCCCAGTTGTTTTTCAGATTAATCCATTTGAGAGTATAGAATCTGGCAAGAGTATTTTACAACTTTTTGAAAATGTGTTTAAGATTAATATAGTTTGGGGTATTTCATGTATGTGTGCTTAATTATAAAACACTCATCTTATATCAAGTACAAGGTATTAACATGAATGCCTAAGGAGACTTGATAGAAATAAGCAAAGTACAGAAGCAAAAAGCAATGCTCTGTTTGGATGAGGGACAGAGCCAAAGCATCTGCAGTATTTTTCTGAATGTTGCCATGTTTTAAAAGTGATGACTGCTCCTGAAGTAATTCTGTTCCTGGGGGCCTGGTTCTTCCTCTTGTTTACATCATTTTTAGCTCAGTTGACTTGAGAATTAATTATATTCCTGTAAATTAAGAGAAGGAGGAGACTTTGGCTCAATCTTCCCTGTCAACTGGAGATATGTTATAATCCTCCGGTGCAGACTGTAAAAGAAATCTGAATATAGAATGAAGGGTCTAAGAGTTTAGAGGCCACCTTGTGTTCCAAGCCCCTTCTTTTGAAGTTTGGCAAAGGATATGGCAGTTGCACATATAAAGAAGTGTTCACCTTTATGAGCAATTAGCTTTCGAGCCCTACATGACTGCATTGGGACTTAGAAGTTACATGATCTAGAGCTGGCTGTTAATTTTTCAACCCAATGTTCCTCCCTTAGAAAAAAAGCCCCGAAGTTCACTGAAGCTAAAATTACTTTTTACTGAAAGACATTGATTTTGACTGAACATTTGAAGGGAATGTTTTTTTCATCCAGGTTGGAATTTTGAGAGGAAGTAAAACCCCATCCCAGGAGGGAAAATGTCCTTCTGGTTGGACAAACCATAAGTGGGGGGAACCAAGATTACGGACTTGAGCACTCTCACATGCCAAGTGAAACTGCAAACTGCATAACTGGTCATTCTGATCTTCAACATCCTGTCTGTTGCTGTGGTCATCCTGAATAGGAAGTGGTGAGGATTTTTTATTTCCTGGGAGTCTTAGACATGTTAAGGCTCTCTGAAGACTCTTCTTTTACAGTGTCATCTGTCTCTGTAATAGAAGCCTCTGGATCACTAAAATTTTCCTGCTTGAGTTCTGACCCTCTGAGTATATTGGGCCATACCTCAGAGACTTACCTCAGGTTATTATTTTTCAGATTATGTGATGCTATTTCAGATTACATTAGAAAATTGTTCCAGCTTCTTTAACTCTTTTTGCTTTGCTTCAGGGGCTTTCCCAAAGCTCTGCCCAATTTTGATCTGTGTATACAGTCTAATATATATACGAGCAAATAAGGCAACAGGCATTTTATATATACATGACATGCAAAAAAGCATTACTATGTCACATTCTGTCTGTGAATAGATTTCAAAGTCTCTGGCAAAAAGTATCACAGCTTATTGGTTATTCTGACCATAGCAGCATGTAATTCTACAAAGGTCCCCAGAGGAAATTTATTGAAGTTACCAAACTTCCTTCTGCTGGAAGAATAGCCACTCTCAGATATTGGTGTGTTGCCAGTGACAACAGAGTATAACAAATAATTTAGTGCTGATCCCCCAAAATAGGAGGGAGAGATGTGTTTTATGCAAATTAATTTAGTTTTTAGAATTAATTCCTTGGCATGACTGGCAAGTGTATCAACCATGGAGATTTTTTACCTTCCTTGGCTCTCAGCTGAGTTTAATATAGCACTGTTGTTAGCCCTATAAAAATTACTGCACTATAGGAACACACTTATTGCATGATAAATCATATCATATATATACAAATAGAACAAGGTTGAATTGGCACGTAGCATGTCAGTGTAGAAATAGACAAAATTGAAAATGGCTTGAAATCCCTATGTGAATGACTGTACTCACGGTTATATAATAGGCCAAACATCTACTCAAAGATGATGAGAAGCAGGATATTCTCTCTTGCTTCCACAGCTTAAGTGAAATGTCTCAAAATTATGACAGTAAATGACCAAACTTGTCCTTGGAGATAATGTATTATTTATTGAATTATAATTTTGGATCAAGATTGATTTGAAAATACAGCAAGATAGCTGAAAATGTTAAAAAAAACCTATCTTGGAAAGATTATGGTTATTAAACAATGGAATTTCAGCAAGTGCTTATGAGACTGGTTACTGGAAAATTAGCTACTGGTTATGTTTTTGAAAACAAAGTTAAAGTTGAGCTTGCCTTGTATAAACAGGAATGAATTGTATGATTTTTTTCCTGACTCCTCCAGGCATTGAAGAATTTATTTTAATCTGACAGATCTTAATGGCTTTTAGAAAGATGTTTTATGAAGAAAATCTCAAGTCATTGTCCAAGAAAACCAGTCCAAGATTATTCTACCATCTGTGGGCAACTTGGATGCACACAGACATCAATCTATCTACTGGTCATGTCTGGAGTTTACTGAGGAAAAAGCTCTTTTATTAAAAATGCCACTTTCTGATCCTTAGTGCTCAGGAGGGCTTAAGCCATAATGTGACATCTGTTGACTCAACCAATTATGTATAAGGCATTTTTTATGCAATGGTTCTTTTAGAACATGCCAAAATCATTGAAACTTTAATTGGAAAAAATTTCACAGGTCCAGATTTTAATTTCCAGAGAGAGAAGGAAGAAGAAGAGAACTGTGTTCATTTCAGAAGAGTCGGTAGTTAAGACATCCATCTGCTGTGAGAAGCCAGATTCATATGCCTGCTCTGCCATATTCATCTTTGATGGCTCTTGTGAGTCCTTTGAATGGAGGTCTCAGAACAGTCTGACCTGGTGACTATAAATGATGTTGGAGTAAAAAAACGTTTCTTTATTTTGCATTAGATAATAAATAAAACGAACATCCCTGGCAAAACGAAAGTCTGTTTGACCTCCCTCTAAGCAGTCTGGCTAAGTCCTGGAAGAGGTTGAAAATGAGTTGTTATGGAGATAACAGTGCAAGAAGAAAGAAAATATAAGTTTAATATAAGAGCAGAGAATGGCCAGGAAGTATTGCTGTTGAACTGTGAATATCACTATAAACATGAGTCAGGGAAAAATCTCCTGAGGTTACAAGCACTCTAAGATCCAAGGTAGAGCCATGAAGGTCAGCATCAGTATGTCATTGTCCCCTTAACTGCAGACTGGCTAAGATGATAAAAGTAGCAATTCCTATATCTAAATATCTAAAGCCCCAAACTGTCTCTTGGTGCATCCGCATTACTATTTTAATCCTGACCAGGAATGTGGCTTGATGTGAAAATTTTGGTGATCGCATCAGTGCCCCTTGTAATTTAGACCATGGTGAGAACTCCAAATATAGAAATGTATTCATTTAAGATTAAGCTAAAATGGAATCTGTGCTCTAGAAGCATGCTCAGTGGAACCACGAATAGAAAATCAGCCTACAGGATAAAGTTATTTACTGCCTATGTTAGCAATAAGCCAACCAGAGTTGGACAAATATCAGATTTTATTATTCTATTCTATACTATTCTATTCAATTCAATTCTATCCTATTCTATTCTAGAAGTATGTCACTAAATGATGTAAACACATATTGAAAAGGGTGTTCAAATTACACACAGGTGTGCTTTTATAGTTCTGAATTTTTCTGTTCACTCCAAAGCCGTAGACTTTGGAGCCCTTTTCTAAGGAATTTAGGCTCTGACTCGTACCTGTTTTGTACAGACTGTGGAAACTCAGGAAGATGGATTTCCATTCTTGTCACTCAAGGTATTCAAGATCTTGCCTCATAGCTCTCAGAAGAGCCAGGTTTTCACATGTCCAGAAGCTGGTTCATGGATCACACTATGCCTGAGGCTCGGTCACAACCTCTGGAATTCTGTGGTCATGAACTCTACAATGATCCCATGGGCATGCCTGACCTGGACTCCTGCAACCATGCATCACACAGAATCTCCTAGACCTCAGGCTTTCCTTTTTTGTGCGTGAGATAGTCTGCTTGATAGATCTTTCACATACATTTTACACCCTACCATGCCCTCCTAATACCAGGCACCTGGCTCTGGAAAAGCATACACAAAGTCCAGAACTGCTTTTACTGGCATTCAGATGGTCTTAAGCTTTTCTTTGTGTGATCTTCACAGGTAACTGCTTGTCCTGACAAGTTCTAGAGCTGATCCTTGCAAGAAAGGAGGATGTGAATATGGCATATACAAGAGGTCAACTGACTCTTCACTTAGATCTTCTACAGCAGGAGCTGGAGAGGGATGAACTCATGTCTCTGCTCATCATCCATGTCATGATGGCAATCATGAGTTTGAATTTATGTACATAAAACCCAAGAAGTCCTCAAGGGGACTCTATTTAAAAAAATACAACCCCAACCAATTCTTATCTAAAAGCAGATGTCATGTTTTGGAATGTCCACAAACTGTTTATCATTTTCATGATACAATCTGAAGCTGTGTTTTGATGCAGACGTTTGAAAACATAGCAGTCAAAAAGCCAAGGACGTAAGTGTAGAGAACTTGGACAGGAGATGTCTGAACACAATCTGGGCCAGCAAAGGAAGATAGAAGCTGGTTGCATTTGAAGAGTACTAGTTGATCAGGGAAAGACTACTTCAAAAAAGAAACTGTGAATCTTAATTTCTTATTTCTTAGATGACTTTGGCAAACATAAAGAGATTGCTTTGACAAAAGGAGAGGCGGTGATGACGACCCACCTCTAGGACCACCTGTAAACCATATTCAGTGGCAGGATGGTCACCCTACCCCTTTGGGTATGGATTTAGCCAAAGGGAGTCTTACAACAGATGTGAAATGATTGGGCTGTCCTCCTTATCTATATTACAGAGAGAATATGTTTCAAAAAGGAAAGAAAACTATCCCTCATATCATCCTCTAAATTTTATTAGAGTATCTTTTTTTTGCCACCTCATCTGCCATTCTATTCTCCATTTTAAATAAAAAGGATGTAAAGTTTGATATCCTTGAAAAAAATAAATGAAAATTCCAAACCAGTGAGACTGGACAGACACATAGACATCCTATAATAATATATGAGGAAATCAGTTGTGTCAGTATACTCTATTCCTAATTACTTTCAATAAGAGATTGGGTTTATAGGTATTTCTACCTTTGATTTTTTTTCCTGAACGCCTATTGAAAAGAAAAATGAAGCTTCGAAATTTAGGAGTCTAAAGTATCTCTGGACTCAAATAGCTGAATTTTCATGTCTGTACCAAAATTTCTATGCAAAAACCATCTCACCTAAAAGAAAGGAACCTGTTTCTATAACCTAGTTACTTACACTTTTAAAACATTATTTTACTGATTAACAGGTTATGCAAATATACCTTCTGCAGCCCTTAACATTTGCTTTCCTAGCTTCAGATCTTTCTGATTTTTGAGCTACTGATCAACCACATATTCTACCAAAGCCAATGTGAAATACTCAGTTCCTATGATAATCATGGTATTTCTAAAAGTTTCTAAATAAGGTCGTATCTTTGCTCTCTGGAAAACTAAGGCCATAGATAAAAGATCTCTGTATACTATAACTGCAAGGGAATAAGTGAAACATCATCAATAGCAAAATTTTCATATCATATGTTACAAGAACAAGATTTGCATTATGCATTTCTATTACTATATATGAATTCAAGGGAGGAAAAAAGGTGTAGTTAATAATGTTCATTAAATACAACAATTTCTTATTTCTAAGTTTTCTTGTGTCCTGCATTTTAGACAGCTGCCTACTTTGAAACCTCATTGTTATGAGATAGTGGGGTGTCTTTTTTTGTAATGGCAAATAAACTTGTGGTGTCTGTGACATTCATGTGATTCTTATTCCCATTGGAGAATGAAGTTTCCTTTGGTGAAATGAGATTCTGGTAAAAAGAGCTATTAATAAATGTAACTTCTTATGCGTAGCAAAGTATTTTGTGTACTTGCAGCATGGGGAATTCTTCAAATGGTTTTCTTTTATGAATAATTGTAAATTTAATGTTAGCATCAATAACTTCCTTAAATGGCTCATTCTATATCTGAGTTACACACTTCTTAGCGGCACAGCTCAGTTTTGATGAATCTTTTGCATAATTTTAGATTATGCTGTGTGAATACAAAAGCAAGGATGATGCTAGAATTGTTCAAATTACCTGCCTCTTAAATGGTTTGGGGAAAAAAGGAATGCATTACACTGGTCAATGAGATTGTAAAACACAAGGGAATGAACATTTTTTGTTTTATTATTCAATTGCAAAAGAGATTCAGAAAAATAAAAGGGCAGAATACCTACTGAGGAATAAAAGTTTTCTCAAAAAAAAATGATCAGATCTAGAAAAGGATTTTCCTGAAAACAACTTTCTTCTAGAGTCTATGAGTTTGTTATAGACAACTTCAACTGCAATCAAAGAGTTACCAGAAGCTGTGAAGTTATTTGATCATGAGGCATCTCCATATGCTAATTAGAGTTCTCTCCACTTGTAATACAGCACAAGGTTGTGGTGGGTTTACCTTGGCTGGGTGCCCGGTNGAAAGTGCAGCCATAGCTTGAACTATATTGAAGTCGGTGTTATCTTCAAAAAGAAAATTTCTATACACGGTGCCATTCCAACAATTCAATGTCTGTGGAGAAGCTTTATGGTAAACAGGCTACAACTCAGTGTCTCAAGCTGTTTTAAAAGCCATTGTCTCAGCTCCTACCAAACATTAGAGGAGCAGGATCAGCTTCTGTTCTAATTGATCAACAATAAGAAAATGGAAGATAAGTATTCAAATATGGGGTCTCTTGGGAGATTTGGAGGTGAGCAATCAATATAAGCCAGCCTATTACTTTTCTCAACTGAATGACTGAGAAGAAGAGAGAAAACAAGAAAGAAAAGGAGAGGAAAACCAAGTTTTCCTGGGTTTTATTGAAAAGGAAGTGGTGCTCTGCAACCTGCTTTAGCACTTCCTTATATCTATGTATGATGTGATCTCCAGATACAATGATTGAGCATATAATAACCATAAAAATCACACAGTAGTTAAGTTTGGAGGGAACTTTTAGAGGTTTTCTAGCTGGGCCTCCCGGCTCAAAAGAAAGCCAGCTACAGCAGGTTGTCCAGAGCCATTCTCAGTCAAGTTCTTAGTGTCTTCAGGAATGGAGATTCCACAGCCATTCTGGACAGCCTGTTCCAATGTTCAACTTCCCTTGCAGTAAAAGAAGTTTTTTCTCAAGTTTGACTGGAAATTCAGTTTGTGCCCACTGTATCTTTTATTGTCGTTTGGCACCATTCATAAGAGACTGGCTCTGTCTTCTTTACACCCTGTCATCAGGTATTCATACATATTGATCAGATCCCTCATGAGCATTCACTTCTCCAGGCTGAACAGTTCCAGATTTCAGCTTCTCCTCACCCGACAGATGCTCCAGTCCCTTAATCATCTTTACAGTTCTTCACTGAACTCACTCCAGAACCTCACTTATTGCTCTTGTTCTGGTGAGCCCACAACTGAACCCAGCACTCCAAATGTGTCCTCACTAATGCTGAACTGAGGGAAAATATCACCTCCCTTGACATGTTGGCAATTCTTTTCAAATTGACCTAGGATGTTTTTGGCTTTCTTAGACTCCAGATCACACTGTTGACTCATGTTAAACTTACAGGACCTCCAGGTCATTTTCTGCAAAGCTGCTCTCTATCTTATAGGTCCACAGTGTGTACTGGTGCATGCAGTTATTCCTCACTGGGTGCAGGACCTGGTACTTCCTTTTGTTGAACTTCATGAATTTCTGTTGACCCATTTCTCTAACTCGACAAAATCTCTCTGGATAGCACCACATCCAACTGCTCCTCACAATTTTAAATACCTGTAAATGTGTTGACAGTGCATTCTGACCCGTCATCCAGATTACTAATGAAGTTGTTAAATAGTGTTGGCACCGTTATCAACACTTGCAGCACACCCTTGTGACTGGCTTCCACATGGGTTTTGAGCTGTTGGTCATAACCCCTTGAACTTGGCAGTTCTTCCAGTTTTCAGTTCACCTCACTGTCCATTTATTTAGTTCATGATTAATCAACTTTTCTATAAACAAGTTTTGGGACAGGGTATTGAAAGCCTCGCAAAAGTCAAGATAAACCACATCTACTGGTCTCTCTCTACCCACTGAGTTATAACTGTTGTCATAGAAGCCTATCAGGTTGATTAAGCATTAATTTCCCTTCATGAATTCATACTTACTACTCCTAGTCACTTTTTTAATCCTTCATGTGTTTGGAAATAGTTTCTGGGATTAGTTGTTCCATGATGTCCCCAGTGATCCAGATGAGCCTGATAGGCCTGTAGTACCCAAACCCTCCTCCTAGTCCTTCATAAAGACAGGGGTTTCGCTTTCATCCAGTCCTCAGAAACCTCCCCCAGTCGCTATGATCTTTCAAAAAGAATCAGTTGTGGCTTTGTAATAACCTTCACCCTCTCACTCAGCTCTTCTGGGTGCATCCCATCAGGCACCATGGAGTTTTATATGTCGAGATTTTTCAAACGCACCTTAACTGCCTTCCCCTTCCCTGAGAGTAAATCATGGTTGCATCAGACTTTCCCACACATCTCAGAGACTTGAGATTCATGAAGCCAGGTCTAATCAGTAAAGACTGAGGCATTTAGGACCTCAGCCTTTTCCGTAAACTCTATCATCTGTATTCTGACTTGTTCAGTATTAGGCCAACATTTTCACTTGTTTTCCTTTCGCTTTTAATAGACCTGTAGAAGCTCTTTTTGTTGCCCTTACAAGATTCAGCTTCAGGTAGGCTTTGGCTTTCCTAATTCCACCTCAGCATACTTGAACAGTGTCTCTACATTTCTTATGATCTTACTTCTACTTCCCATACTTCCATCTCATGTTTAAGTTTTATGAGGAGCTTCCTTGTTAATCCGTGCAGCCCTCCTGCCACCTTGGCTTGATTTTCTGAAGTTTGTGATGGACTATTCTTGAGCTTGGTAGAAGTGATCCTTCAAAATCAACTAGCTTCCCTGGGTCTCTTTTCTTTCATGGACCACACCTCATGAGATTCCTCCAAGCAGGTACCTGCAAAAGGCAAAGCCTACTCTTTTGAAGTTCGGGTCTGTGATCCTGCTTTTTGCTTCATTCCCTCCTCTTGGGATCCTGAGCTCCACCATCTCATGATATCTGCAGTAAATACTGCCCTTGACTTTCTCCTTCCCAACTAATTCTTTCTTGTTTGCAAGCATGAGGTACAGCAGAACCCCTGTCTTATTGACTGCTTAATTACCTGTGTCAGCTGATCCTTCAAAGCAGAAAATATGTAAGGATCATATGTGTACTTGAATTAAGCCATCTAACATCCTAGATAATGCAAACGTCTCACATGCAGATACTATGACATAAAGCCATTAATTATTTATCCAGGCTTAGAAGGTATGACTAGAAGGTGCTTAGGTATCCTGTTTCACCTCTCAGGACTATGCTTTAGTTTTGGTTGCACATTAGAAAGCACTATTTACATGTCACTTCTTTGTTAAGTGATGTTTATTTTTATTTTGGAGGTGAAGTGGTTCCTTCAGTTGAGCTCATTATTGCCAATACCTTTATTCAGCAGCAAAGCAATGTCAGAAAAGTATGAAGAGAACAATTACAGAATGAAATAGGTACACCTCTAAAAGACTTAAAAGGTAACAAGCTCCTCTTGCAAATGGCTGGTTTTTTCTCTTGTATTGCCTGATCTTCCTCCTCCTGACCAGTATATAGTAGGAAGGCTGGAATTTCTGGGACCCTAGGGAAGAGTTTAATGAATAAATGTCCTGTGTTCTACATTATATGAATCTTGCCTTTAAAAAAAAAAAGTTATTAAAGTTGATGAGCTATAGGTTTGAAGTCTTTCCCTTCACTCACACATGCCTTGAAAAATAAGATAAAAGACAAAATAACCTCCAGCTGAAATTAATAAAACTATCCTCTTGCAGTTTGGATAAAATGTTAAAGGCTGGTCTTTGAAGAGCTAGGGCCTAAGACATGCTTCAAAACTTAGACTGAGGTTCCTTAGTTCTGATTTTTTCTCGAAGCAATGAGCTCTCAGCATTTCTTACTAAAGAGAATAGAAATTTCTAAGGGTTGAAATGTCTTAAAAAGTGGGTCTTCTAAAAACAGGTTCAATATCTTATTTCAGAAGTAAGCAAAACACTGATTTAAATATGAGGCCTGAGGTCTATTCCTGCAACAGATCAACTGTGAGAGCATCTTTTGCATTGGGTTTCTCCCTAACTGAGTTCTTCATGCCATAGCATGAGATGGGAATTAAAATGGATGGGAGAGGGAGTGAAGGAGGCACACCTTAAAAGTCCATCTTAGAGAGAGTTATCTTAGTCTCCCTTTCCCCTTCTGTGCCACCCAGAAAATCTGCACTGCATTTTACACTTTAAAGTAAAGATTTGGTTAAACATTTGTAAATGGCAGTGCACCATTCTTACCCTTGAGTCTTTGAGTGGTCATACAAAAATAAAATTTTTCAACTTTTCTAGTTCCTATATTCTTTACAGGGCTGAAGCCAGCTATAGCATCTAGGAGTAGTAATTCATCCTTAGTGACCTTGATATTTACAAGAATCTGTCAGACCTATAACCCCCCAAAATTTTTAGAGTATCTCTTTGAAGATTACATTGGAGAAAACCCCAAAAGTCTTGATGACCATTGCCAAATGAGAACAATAGACCAGAGATGAACCTAACTCTAGGCATTCTAGGTGCATTTGCCATGCCACAGTGTATCAGGGTGACAAACTTAGTGAAATTTGGTATGAAATTATGAAAGACTAGAACAAAATACCAAAAACCCCTATATTCCCAGCTGCAGAAACCCTCAAAGATTGATAGATTATGCATCATGCAACTGTATATATATTAACAGAGGGTCAATACTACAGCAAAGCTTTTTATGCCACTATGAAAGGTTAAAATAGCAGGTGGCTTACAACCAGCATCCTGGCAGGACTATGGTTTTGGGGCCTGCACAGCATCCATTCAAGAGGATACTTCCTCCTAGTGATTTATATTATATTGGCTGTTCAATTCTTGGCAACACTTGATAACACATTGGCTGTGTGTATAGGCCAAGCCAGTATAAGTCGTATGTTACAAGAGGTTTTTCCCGTCAGACTTGGTCCTGCGCTCATCCTCACCCTTTTTGCCTTCCTAGTTCTCAAGCAGTGAATGAGCTCTGTATTTCTGAATGTGAAAATGAACTACATTTTCTATGAACTGTATGTTTAAGCTTTTGGAAGTTTATAAAATGTATTGTCACTTTTTTAGACAATACTTATGTAGCATATAAGGGAAGACATGCATTGTGCTTTCTTAAGGAAAGATTACTTATTCTTTGATATGTCACTTCTCAAACCTAAGAAGGATTTTGTGGATGTGCATGAAACAAGGCAAAGCTACAACAAATGTGACTTCAGCCAGTTCCACTGTCAAAGTCCTAGCAAAATTATTCATTCTCAGATAAATCTTTAATTGGTTCCCCTCTTAATACTATTTCTGGACCCCAGAGTCCTTTCTAAAAAGCCTCTGTGGAATATTTTTCTTAATTTTTAATTAATTATCTGCAATGTAAATTAATGCACAATAGCATTTTTTTAAGTCAAGAAGAAAGCATTTTCACTGTAAATTAAGATTCCTCCATCAACAATTTTACTGCAGCTAAGCTACATCTTTTCTGTTCTAAGGCTCCAGACTCTCCTTTGTGATGTTGTTCTTGCAGCAGTAAGAAAAGAAACCACCACTTCACAATGCTAAGTACTCCAGTGGGAAACACAAACAGAATGCATAAACCAAAGCATTCATTTCATGAGATTTTATTAAAAGGTTTCACCTTTAAATTGAGCTGTCATACAGTGTTGAGAAACTTTTTACCACAGTTTATTTTAACTATGTAAAAAAACATTAAAGGAATGAAAATTCTGCAGTTTTTCATATAACAGGCGTGACCTCTTACACATTACCAGCAAGCTATAGTACATTTAATCAAATTGGTTCGAAAGTAAAATCATGCCGAATATGAGGGTTTTTTTATTTTTCGCTCCCCCCTCAATTCTTAGAAATGACCCCAACCTTGTTAACATGCTGCAGATTTCTGTGTATCTCCGCAGCAGGCTTTTTGGAGTTCACTCAGAGAAAACTACAGCACATGATTAAAAGATATCCTCTAGATGAGAAGGACGTTCAGTAATTTATAAATCATTCATTTGTGACATAGCTTTATACAGCTTTTCAAGGAATTGCATTAACTGCTTTTGCAGTTTCCTCAAATGTTGCTTTCAGTAGACGGTGTCATAGGTCATTACCAGTTTTTCCCTTATGTAAGCAATTCCAACTTTCTATTAAAAATACTAATTTCCACCCCACTACAGTATCTTTTGGAGTAGCATGTATATTAAAAAAAAAGTAACAAGTTGCTTTGAAATATTAAAGGAATATATTTAAGTGAAGGGCTTTCAGGCAGGTTGTTTTTCTGTATTCCTGATGACAGAAAGATTTTAGCCTACAAAGTCAATAGTAAATTTTATTAGAGTCATTATTTTCCTGTTACAGGCCTTGTGCTTTAAATAAACTATAGCTGACAATGCTGTCTTACATACTGTCATGCTGTAAAACAGCCTTTCTTATTACCACAGGGACAACTCATTTAGATCTTTGAAAGTGTTTTCACACTGGAGTTGCTCATTTGTGGTACTGGCCGATGGCTGTTCTTGACTAGTACTTTTTATATGTGGATCTTTCTCCTTTTTTCTTTTGAAGATATAGGAGAGGGGGAAAAAAAAAAAAAAGAACTTGACATCCCAACATTTTCCTGTTAAATATAAATATTCTGCCCCCATCATCAGAGACAAATCTCTATCTTTCCATATTACTTTTGTTATGACAGCTTGAAAAGTCTTACCCTAACCCAATTTTTTTCTCAGTTATCATAGAATCGTAGAGTGGTTTGTGTTGGAAAAGACGTTAAACATAATCTAGTTCCAACGCCCCTGTCATGGGCAGGGACACTTCCCACCAGATTAGGTTGCTCAAAGCCCTGTCCAACCTGATTTCAAACACACCCAATTATGGAGCATCTGCAATGTCCCTGGGCAACTTGTTCCAATGACTCACCACTCTCATAGTGAAGAACTTCTGCCTAATCCTAATTTCTAATCTAAATCTACCGTCTTCCAGTTTAACACCATTACCCCTCGTCCAATCACTACAACCCCTTGTAAAAAGTCCCTTCCTAGTTTTCTTGTAGGCCCTCTTCAGATACTGAAAAGCCACAATAGGGTCTCCCCGGAGCCTTCTCTTCTCCAGGCTGAACAATCCAAACACCCTCAGCCTGTCCTCATAGGAGAGGTGTTCCAGCCCACTGATTATCTTTGTGGTCCTCCTCTGGACCTGCTCCAACAGGTCCATGTCCACCTTGTGTTGGGTGCTCCAGAGCTGGATGCAGTACTCCACGTGGGATTGCATGAGAGCAGAGGAGAAGGGGAGAATCAGCTCCCTCCACCTGCTGGCCATGCTTCTTTTGATGCAGCCTAGGATACAGTTGGCTTTCTGGGCTGCACCTGTGCATTGTTGGCTCATGTCCAGCTTTTCATCAACCAGCACCCCCAACTCTTCTCCTCAGGGCTGCTCTCAATGTACACTCTGCCCAGCCTGTATTTATGCTTGGGATTGCCCTGACCCAGGTGCAGAAACTTGCACTTGACCTTGCTCAACTTCATGAGGTTGGCATGGGCCCACCTCTAAACCTTGTCAAGGTCCTTCTGGGTGGCATCCCTTCCCTCCAGCATGTCAACCATACCACACAGCTCAGTGTCATCCTCAAACCTTTTGAGGTTGCACTCAATTCCACTGTCCATGTCTCTGACAAAGATGTTAAACAGCACCAGTGCAAATTGAAGGTAGCTCCAAGTAAAAAGGAACCATTCGTGTTATTCTAATGTTGTTATTTAATGAATACTACAAACTTGGGCCCCCGGCTGAAGATCTGCTTTCTGAGGACTCTTGTTTTGGTAGAAGAGCCAGCACAAAAAATTTTTGTCCTACCCTTCTCATTGTACTCATTCTTTCTCAGCTGCAGGCTCCTTTCCTAAATGTGACTGGCACAACTATTTAGAGGACCTTGGCTTTTTTTGTAAGATTTCTATTGTAAACTCAGATTAGTTCAGTCTGCTGCTTTACCATATATCCTACAAGAAGTGGTACACCTAGGGCTCAAGAAAGGGAAGAACAAGGAGGAGGTGGAAATAGGCAGCCAAGGCAGGACAAGAGTTTTTCTGAGATTGTTTTGCTGCTGCTGTGGTCAGTTTTCTGACCCTGCAGGCAGAGGCACATGGCCTGTCCCACTGAAGATCATGCTGTGGGGAGGCCGGTTGAAAAGTGTGAAGTTAAGCGTAGGTGTTAGTGTACTGATTCTGAGACTTAACAAACATAAGAGATAAACCTGAGAAGACACTTATAAATGTCTTCTGACTCTGAGTTTTCTCCCTAAGTCAATTTTAAGGCTACCTGCATATAAATAAGAGTAGGTTTTGGCTCTTTGCATTGGATATATCCCCTTGTTCTTTGTACAAAATGTCTATTTTCACGCCATGAGAAGGGATGTTCTTGACTGCCTCACTTAGCTCCAGGCCTTCATCACAGAGCCATCCTTCCTGCTCCCAGAACTTTTGTCAGCTGTTGTCATCATGCAAATAGGACTACAGCCAGGCCAATTTTGTAAATTATCCAGATGAATCAGTTATAGGAGCAAATGTTGTTTGAATTACAGATGGATAACTTGATCTTTGTATTTTGCTGTTCTGAATACATTTCTGTGACTGATAAGAGTCATCTGAATGTAGAGTTGGAAAAGGCCACAGGTGATGATCTAGCTGATCTCTCTCCACCAAGGGGGAGTAACATTGCCTAGAGCCTTGCCCAAGTGTTTATCTAGACTTGGTCTAGCCACATAGCTAAAAAACCACTTCCCTTTGCCACCTCTTCAAAACCACCTTTGAAGCAAATGAAACCATTCATTTCTTGTCTGCTCCCCTCCACTCGCTTTTTGAGCTTTGAGGAAGAAGTGGGTGTTACCTTTTTGTGGTGACTTTTTATGCATTGAAGATGGACTTCTTACTTGCTGATTTCCAAGCTGCCCAAGTCCAGGCTTCTCTTACAAGTCAGAGTCTAATAGTTCAGTGTTGCTGAAAGCTCCCCCTTTCCCTTTCTCTTCACTACCCCATCTTCAGATCTTATGTCATCATGTGACAGCACATGTCCATATGATCTCTATTATAGCATACTTAAGAAGCACATGCCAGAAAACAAGCCTAGAGAAACCAACCTGATAGCTTTCTATCAGGCTATTAAATTAAAGTGGCTGATGATAGACTCTAGTAAGGATCAAAATCAGTACAAAGGAGTGGATGTAATCACACAGCCCTGAGTGGGAAAGGATGGTGAATCAGGAAGGGTGAAGGGTGCAGCAGGCTGTTTGAATGCCTCTGGTGCCCACAGACCTGCAGTCCCAGAGCACAGACTCACATTGAATTTTATTTGCCATAGCTGAAGGCTGCTGTTGAGAGAGCCAGCTCTTCTCTCCCCTTTCCACACTGCTGTATCCTCATTTTTTCCTTTGGGGCTGGATCAGTGAATCATGTACTTTCATGATCTGTAATTTGGTGGGCTAGTTTTCCATCAAGCCAGTAACCAACTCAACTCAGAGCCTCCTAGGCACTGAGTCAGATGTGAATGAAACAGGATGAGCAAGTGGACAGGCATAGGACTCCCTTTTAGCAGCAGTCACGTTTGATAAAGATTAAACTTCAAACAAGACTGGACCAAATTCTTCCTCTTATTTGTGCTGATTTACTCCAGTCTGCCTATAACTTTCTGTGTGATACCCCATACTGGATCTACGTACTCCAGGAGAGGTCTTTTCAATACAAAGTAGAGACAGTCTCCCAGGAAAACTTAACAAAGGCAAGTCACATTCCTGGAAAAGTAAAGACACAAGAGTCTTGACATTATAAAGAAACATGGTATTCATTCTCAGGTTATAAAATTTTAGTCATCTAATTCAGAAGCAGCAACTATCCTGCTTTATTCAGTTAGTCAAATTCTAAAAACAAAAAAAACCCCAAATAAAACAAACCAACAAAACCATTCTCAATCCAAATGCTGGAGATCAGACTAATATTTCATAGACTAAAGTATGCTGAATCACAAATACTAGAAGACACCATCAGAAATGGGAAGTTCCTCATGGTAAACTCTCAAATGGAGAGAGAAGACTGAAGGTGTCTTGAGTCTTTTGCTGTGAATATTCTCTATGGAGTGACCACACCACTCACTTTATGCCTGAAGAGACTGTCTTCATTGTTCTTTGTACACTTCTAGGAACTGTTCCAAACACAGAGGCTACAAATGTACCACTTGTCAGTTTGGGCTTTATGTAAAACATGCATCTGCTCTGCTGAAGTCCCAAAGCTTGTGATTCATGACAGAGGATATGTATTTGTAGGTAAACAACCAGGAGGTCATGTTCAGAGTCTGAATTCATGCACTGTGCCCATGATTTATAATAAACATTCCCTCTTTGGATCACCTATGGTTTAATTTGTTGCTTGTTGAATGAACTTGTTTTGTATGACAGAGTTTAAACATACATCAATGAATTGTAAGTCTCAGTATGTCAGCTGTCTAGGATTAGCAGTAATATTCTAGAAATTATATTCCAAGCACCCATGTTACAATGATTTTTAAGAAGTGCTTACTTGTGTTCTTATGTTGCAGTTATTATCCTGGACGTCAGCAGTTTTTTTTCCCCTTCAACTTGTGGATTTCAGTAGATTAAAATGCTCATGAGTGTTAGCTATCTGCTGCAGAACCATCTGTCCCACCTGCAGAACTACCCAATGACTGTAAACCAGCCAAAAGACATATAAAGACTTTCAAATTCTCACTTGATTGTTTTGATATATAGCAGTAGATAGCCAGCCAGCATTTTTCAACTAATTTTTGCTAGATCTCCCTGCAAGAAATTGAGCTGTTTTTCCCCCCTTCCCCCCACAGCAGTGTCCCTCATGCTTCATGTAGCTAATGTAGATTCTATCAAAAAGCATGATTTATGATGTTTGTGTGTTACTGTTTACTTAAAAGTGTTAAGACCACCTTTTCTTATCAACAGGAAACTTTCAAGATATTTAAAAGCATGCCTTTAAACCTTCTGGCAGCAATAAAGCAAAAATGGCAGGTGGCTGTATGAAAGAAGCAGGATATGTTTATATTATAACT
>VYZX01032097.1:0-18949 GCA_013401335.1 Brachypteracias leptosomus
ACTTGTGAATGGCTGAGAACTGAAGAGTTCATGACACTTCTGAGTGGCTGAGAACTGACCAGTTTGTGACACTTGTGAGTGCTGAGAACTGGGCAATTCATGACACTTGTGAGGAGCTGAGAACTGGAGAACTCAGGACACTTGTGAGTGGCTGAGTACTGCCCAACTCGTGACACTTGTGAGGGGCTGAGAACTGGGCAATTCATGACACTTGTGAGAAGCTGAGAACTGGGCAATTTTTGACACTTGTGACAGGTTCAGAACTGGCAAATTCATGACACTTGTGAGGACTCAGAACTGGCCAATTCATTACAGTTTCGAGGGGCTGAGAACTGATAAATTTGTGACACTTGTGAGGGGCTGAGAACTGTCTTTCCTCCATCATCTTCCTCCTTCCAAGAGGATGATGTTAGCGGCATTTCATAAGGGTAGAAGAGCCCGAGGTGGAACAGTTCTGTTTCAGAACTGCAGAATGAATCACAGTGCTGCTGGAAAGAAAACATGCAAGTTTGCTGCTGGCCCTGGCACTGAGCAGGGGGTCCCAGCACCAAACCAGTTCTGTGCACAGCCAGGGGAGGGGACAGGCAGGGAGCAGGAGGTGAGGAGCTGTGCAGTGGGCTGGCGTGGTAACCATGCCTCAATGAAAGGACCCGTCAACCCAGGGCTGATGCTGCATCTTTTTATTTCATTTTTTGTTTTGCTTCACTAAGCAAATGCAGAGCAAGTGATAGAAGGAGGGGGAGATGTGGCTTGAAAGAAAAAAAAAAACCAAACCAAACCAAAAAACCAACCAGAAGGGAAGAGGCAGCTGCTGGAGTACAAGGGGAAAGAGAGCTGCTAACAAGGAAGAAGTTCATAGATGCCAAGCCCGCACTAATTCTTAATAAAATACAATACCGAAAATAGGATCTGAGAGTCTCCAAAATACAATATCTTAAGGGATCAGCAATAATACAAAATAAGGTTCATTATGTACAAACGAGTTCTGCTCTTGGTCTCTGTACAACAGTGGGAGTGGGAGGCGGGGGGACATGCTCAGTGGAAGTGTCGGGGTGGAGGAGGGTGTGCTTGGACCCGGCAGTGGTTCTTTGTGCTAGGGGGCAGGCTGAGGGTGGGGACTGCAGTGGTATCTGGGGACCAGCGGGTCCTGGGTGAAGCTGGAGAAGAGCAGGGCTATGCTGGAGGCCTTCCTCTTCCTCACCCCGCTGGCCACGCGTGTGTGGTTGCAGCTAGCTGTGTCCAAATTTATCCTAAACGGCTTCCGGGGGAAAAAGCAGTTTTCCAAAGGGAGAAAAGAGGGATGTGAGGGCCCTTCCCTCACTTCTCCCAGTCCTTGAGCAAGAGCCATCCTTCCTCTCCACTCCCAGCCTGGGGGGAGAGCAAAGGCTGGGGCAGTGCAGAGTGAGTCCGGGGTGCTTGAGGAGAACCAAGCCAAAGAGGAGCCTGCTGTGAGACCTGGCAAGAGTGCACAGGGACCCCCGTGTACACACAGGGGCAACCTGCCACATCCCAGAGCTCCAACACTCCTGTCCCACATCGTCCCTCCATCACATGGCAGCTGAGGGAATGGAGCGAGGAGCCACTTGAGCCTTTTGCCGAGGAGGAAGAAGGGTCAGGAATGGGTGTCTGGGTGCTAAAGAGGATGGCATAGGCTTGAGATGAGGTCATTTCAGCACCAAACTTGGCAGGTCTGGCCTGAAGGGCCAAGTATGGCAAGAGCTGACTACTTTTGGTGCCAGCACTTAGAAGAAAGAGGTCTGAAGCAGTCTTTGGTGACCCTGGCCAAGTCTAATGTGCCATCTCTTTCCTGACAGACGTACCTGTCACCAGAGATGCCAGTTTGTCCTCAGTTGCTTTCACAACACTGCTGTGCACACGGAGGATGGGAGGGGAATGGTGGCTGCTGGAGAGCCCCCCAATGGGCTGCAGAGCTCTCCTCGGTGGTTCCTAGAAAGACCCCACTTGGCATGAAGCAGAATTGGAGATGAGGAGCTGGGATGGGGATTGGTGTCTGGGAATGGGCTTCTCTCACTCACTCACTCACTCACTCTCAACAGGAGTGTCCTGCAGAATGGAAAGTGAGAAGGCCCCTGACCTGGTCAGCACTGCACTGTAGGGCCCAAGCTGGGAACAGAAGGGGAAACGCCACCCCTGCCAAACAAGGGTGCTGAGGGTGGGGAGAAGTGGGTTGTGGGGAAAAATTGTTCTCTATGTCAGAGCTCTGGTTGCCCAGAAACTGTTGGCTAATTTCTACAAGGGTTTATCTGTCTGGGATCTGTCTCCCCCACTCCGTTTGTGTGCAGATCTTTGCAGATAGTTGGTGTAGAAGTTATGTAGACGTGTCCATCAAGAGAAAACTAGAGCAAAGAAGAACTAGGTTTTCTCTCAATGGAAGCAGAAGTATACTAACAGATGGAGGGGAAGGAATGAGCTCAAACTCTCCAGAGCCATCTCTCCAGCACCAGCATCACCCACTCCTAAGTCCTCCAGGCAGGACAGTAAATCAAGCACTCCCTCTCTCTCCTTCAGGTGCATCTGATGTAGCCAAGGGGTACACGCCTGGGGACAGCCCCCTTGGTCTGGAGGCTTTGGGGAGTGAGCTGAGTAGGTTGGAGGCTTCCCCTGATCTCCCTCCACTCCAAGATGAGCCCACACCCATAGGGTAGTGCTCACTTAAGCAGGAGGTGAGGCCAGGAGAACAGGGCATCTCAGGGCTTCGCCAGTCCTGTGACTCCCCTCAGAGAGATCAGTACTAATGGGGGGAGGAGGAGGATGGGGAAGGGTTGGAGCTGAACCCAAGGCCAGTTTAGGAGTGTCTGAATGCAGCGTCCTCTCCCGCCAAGTCCCCTCAGCTGCTCGGTGAGGAGGGAATCCTGCAACCAGACAGATGAGGCCTTGAGGTCCAGCAGCTGCTACAAGTACTCAGTTGTCTCACTGGAGCTTGTTTCGCTGGGGAAAAGAAAAGACAAGGCATCAGTCAAGGCTCCTCTGCAAATTCACCTCTCTGTGTGCCCAGCTGCTTTGCTCTGACCAGGAAGGATCCCTTCCCCAGGGCGCTGGATGACCAGCAAGCCTGGGACCACCCACTGCCTTCTGGAGTCCCAAACTTCTGCCCTGGAACATAAACTTAGTCTTCTGCTCCCTGCCAGCTCTGGCTTCCTCAGCCACTGTCCTGGGCAGCCCAGCTGTCCTCAGCTTGCAGCAGAGGGGACACACCTGCTGCTCACTCCCAGACACCACTGCTGTGTTTTGGGGCTCAGAGCACCTCCTTACCTTTCATGGAATTGCTCTTGGAGGTGGGTGAGAGTTGGGTCAGTTCGGTTCTGGGCAGGCCCCTCCAGCTGGGATTTGCTCAGATATTTGGCTGTTTCGTGTGTCCTGGCCAAATGAGGCCTCGCCTCCTCAGGCTGCCCTTTTTCAGGCTCCCACCCCTCGGGATGGTCCATGGTTAGGAAGGAACTATAGCTCTCTTCTAAGGAGTCAGCACCCTCATCATAGAACAGGAGGGTCCGGGACTGGACTGCAAAAAAGGAGGGAGAACACTGGTTAACAAAGAAGAACAAGGTCTCTTGCAATGGGGGTGGGTCATGGTGGTGGTTTCAGCACGTGCCCGTGTCCACGTGTAGCAGGAGATCTGCTCTGCAGCACACCCACCAAACCCCCAGCTCCAGGAGGCAGATGCTGCCCTGGACACACACCCTCTTCAGAAGACAATCAGTCTTCAGCCTGGAGAAGAGAAGGCTCTGGGGGGACCTTAGAGTGACCTTCCAATATCTGAAAGGGGCCTAAAGAAGGTGGGGGAGGATCTGTTCTCATGGGGTTTTAGCAATAGGATGAGGGGAGATGGTTTTGAGCTAGAAAAGGGGAGATTTAAGTTGGACATCGGGAAAAAGTTCTTTAATACAAGGGTGGTTGATCACTGGAACAGGTTGCCCAGGGAGGTGGTTCAGGCCCCATCCCTGGAGACATTCAAGGTCTGAGCTGTTAGCAACCTGACCTAGAGATGTCCCTGCTGATTGTAGGGGGGTTGGACTGGGTGACCTTTAGAGGTCCCTTCAAACCCAATACATTCTAAGATTCTATGAATCTGCCCTGGGACTTTTCCCTCCTGTTTCTTCCTTTGACACGTGTCACATTTTGGGACAATGGTTAGCAGAGAATCACAAGCCCAAACGAGGTGCTGTTACCAGAATTTGTTCCACTGGCAGGCCAGGAATCTCCTCTCCCCAGAGCCCCAGCATAAGGGGTAGGCACTGAGGGGAGGACTCCCTGAACTGGGAGTGTTGAGAGAAGAGCTGGAAACAGTTTGAGAGGGTGAAATGGAGGAACCAGGTAAGACTCACTCTTACTAGTTGTGTAAATGTCTGGTGCTGGTGCTGCTTTCACTGTCTGTGATGCTGAAGAGAACTCGGGGAGACAGGGCATCAGGGATCCCAGGATCAACACAAAGCAGAGTGCCAGCACCTAGAGAGGAGATCAGCACAGTTAGTGTTGTTAGCCATGAGAAACACCCACACACACAGGAGGCTGTGTGGGAACCTGTGGGCAGGCTGACAAGTGGGTCACTGTGGTCCCCCAGGGGGGGGGAATGGGCCTGCTCTGCTAATCTCTGCTGCAAATCTAAGAAGGGAAGTCAGAAGCTTCTTCCCGTTGCTTTATTTGAAGTGTTCCTAGTTCAACGGTGAGAACTTGCCCATCCAGATGAGGAAGGCATAGTGAAGAACAAGCTGAGAAAGGGAGACTCAGCAGAAGGGATGAACCAAAGGGAACCTGACCACTGGCTCAGCAGGAGCCATAAGAAAACAGGTTCAGTGGGAGAAACCTGTGAGAACCCACAGCACATGGCAAAGTCCATGTGAGGACAGAAATGAGAGCAGGACTGCAGCCACCTAATCCCTGCCAGCAAGGATGGAGAGCCCAAGGAAAGGGTTAAACTTCTGCTTGACATGCAGGTATTGCAGGACCATGTGCTCCTGCCTTCTGCTGTCAGGCAGATCAGGCAGAGCTACTGGGCAGTGATAAAAGGAGAGAGGCAGAAGAAAGCTCCCTGGAAATCCCCCTCTGGTAGGTCTGCAAATTCTGCCATAGCAGTCAAGCTGATGGTGAGGGACTCTGCATTTAGAGAGCAAGAGGAGACACAGGAGAAATGATACAGATGATAATGGTGCATCTGTTGGTGGCTTCTCCTCCCTCTGTACAAACTAGCTAAGCTTGACCTGTGGGGACACCTATGGGGACAGCCAGCAATTGCTGGACTGCTTCTCAGAATAGCCATGCCTGAGTGACACACAGAAGTTGGCACCTCGAGGGTAATTTTGACCATCAGTGGGTTCCAGAAGATGTGCAAGATAAAATAGCAGTCCAGGGATACTATGCTGTGTAAAGAGGTGTTTTGTCTAGACACTTCATGGCTGGTTTGAAAGGAAGGAAATGAAATGTTGGATGCTGTCTAAGCACATCACATAGAGCACACGAGGCATTTAAACCCCTCATTCCACAGAAACAGGGGGAAAATAAATTCTGAATAGATGTTCCTTGGAATTATCACAGCCAAACACCCAACTCCCAGACAGGGGAGCCAGCCCTGTGAAGCCTGTTCTCTTCTAAACCAAACCAGGCTTTCTGGGCTGGGAAAGAGCAGTACACTTAACATCTTGCTTTAACATGGCTTTCAACTGGGGCTCTGCAAACCAGCCTTGTTTTGTCTCAGGTTCTCTCTGATTGATGCTCTGACACAGTTCCAGCTCAAACTCTAAAACACTTCAGGAAAATAACTGTTGGTTGGGTTCTGAGCACCATTCATCTCACAACTTCTGACCATCCCACGATCCTGACCTCTTGAAAAGTGAGGGGAACTAAGCCAGGGGGAACTCCTGCAAAACCAGGTGGAGAGGTGGAGGCAAAATTAATCAGAAAAGGACATCTTGAGAGTGTAGTTATCAACTGGTTCACTGTCAAACTGGGAGGGAAGCAGCAGATGGAGTAGCAGAGAGATCTGTTAGGGCTCTGGCAAGATTCAACACTTTTAAGCTTGACTTGAATGAGGGACTGCATCAGATCTGCAGATGGGACAGGCTACAAGCAGACTGGCTGCTGGTCAGGATTCAAATTCAGGATGATCTTGAGCATGGGGTGAAGTGGTCCAGGAGAACAGAGGGCAGGTCCATCCAGAAAAATGCTGAGATCTGCTGAGAGCTGTGAGGTGGCAGGGCTGAGGAACAGAGGAAACAAGAGGTGGGCACAAGTTGATGTCACTTTGCAAAGGGCAAATCTCAGCCTGGGCAGTATGAACAAGGTCTCCTGGCTGGCTCTGCACCAGCCTTCAGGTGGAACTCTGTGCCCAGCTTCCAAAAAGAGCAAAGTCTGGAAGAGAGCTCTGGGAACAAGCCATTCAAGGGAAGATTGAGGAAACTCTGATGATTTAGCAGAGCAGACTGAAGGGAGTTGCTCCAAAACCCTAGTTTTCAAATATGTAAAAAGCAGCTGCACAAAGGGAGGGTAAACATCTTGCTTAGAGTGGGCAGGAGAAGTTTTAATGGGTTGAAGCTGTTGCAAGGAAGATTGAGATGAGATAGCAAGGAAGCTTTATCTGGGAAAGATAACAAATGATTTGCCTGAGGAGGCTGAGAGCTGCTCCTCACTGGAGGCCTTCAAGAACTGGCTGGACAAATATCCCAGCAGGATGAGAGAGAGATAAAAAAAGAAGGGTGCTGTGCTCCTCTCCCATGCTGCAAGGCACGATGAGTCCACATCTCTGGGGTGATAAGAGTGCTGCACTGGAAAATGGAAAATGGGAACTTGGGAGGCCCACGAGAGGAAGTGGCCCAAGAGAGAAAAGCAAATTACAAATTCTTGAAATGCTTCAAAGCCAGAAAGGCTGAGAGAGTTGGTGTGTGGGCTGGGATGCCCTGGAATGAAGGGAGCAGTCAGGAGAGATAAGACATTGTTGGGAAGCTAAATTAGGTACTTTATCAGCACAGGGGATGTCTGGGAGGCACCTCTTCTGGATTTGCTCATTCCAGGTAGAGGGAATGAAGAACTGCTGGAGCCAGGGGTGCTCTGAGGATCTGCTGAGCAATGAGTCACTGGACCCAGCTGGGTCACACCCAAAAATGCGGAAAGAACTTGGGAACAAAGCCACAGAGCAGCCAACAGAAAAGTCAGTCAGTCATTAAAACCTGGGGGCAGCAAAGAGTAGCAAAAGTTTGGGCAGATTTTGAAAGGAGAAAGTGCTGGAAATTACTCAGCAAGGGCTCTGGAGCCAAGGACACTGAACCAAAAGTGAAAAACAACTTCCCAGGACACTGAGGGTGCTGGGAAGGTGGATTCCATGCCTGTTAACAGTGCAGAGGTGATAATGGAATATAGATAACTAACTTGGACAAGCAGCTACTACAACAATCCTGCAAAGACATCACAGGGTTGAAGGTTATGTTTTTACCATGGATCAGAAACTTTCCCCCTGGCCAAAAATGAGGTGAAGAACAAGCAGTTGACTCTATTTATGGCCCCACACTGGCATGCTCCAAAACTCCCCAGGGAAGCCAATATTGTTTATCCATGACCCTCCACAATGAGAAATGAGCAGCAAAAAGGGATTACCAAAACCAAGAGACAAACCCAAAGCATTTTGGATAGTCAGAAGGGCAAACAAAGGGAATTGCAGCCTGGTGTGCAGGCAGAGCCAGAACATGTGCCATTTCTTGCTGATAAACACTGGGAGGAATACTTGAACCATTCCAGTGTGGATCACTGGAAGGGGCTGCCCAGAGAGGGGGTGGAGGCCCCATCCCTGGAGTCTTTCAAGGTCAGGCTTGCTGGGGCTCTGAGCAGCCTGCCCTAGGTAGAGATGTCCCTGCTGGTGTAGGGAGGTTGGGCCAGATGACCTCTAGAGGTCCCTTCCAGCCTGAAACATTCTGTGATTGGTCTGCCCTGCTGAGTTACCCATCAGGAGTTACCAACTCTGCCCATGGCAATGGAGGATCACTGCAGACTTTTGCTGAATGGCTGCTAGTTAAGGAAAAACAAAGTGCTGGTTTGCCCAAAGAACAAGAGTGAAAATACAGGAATTATTCTAATGCTGTTGCATAAATAACCAATAAATCAATGTATGTATGAGAGAGGGCCCAGAGCAGATATAACTGGCAACAGAGGTGGGCAGCAGGGAAGGAGGCAGAGACAAGGCATGGACAGAGCTGTCTGGGCAAGTGTGGCCAAGAAGGAAGGTGGAAATGAAGCTCATACCATGAGGCAGGTCCCAGTCTGTGTTGAAGCCATCTTGTAAGGTCTGGAGACTTTCCCAGCTACCAGAGCCTGCAGCTTCTGTAACTGCTGGAGCAGGGTCCTGGGGTAAGAAAGAACCCACATCAAAACTTGCCGAGGAGGCAGCTGGCAGTGAGTGATGCAGGAACACCACGACCCCCTTCACATTCCACCCTGATTTTCCCTTCTTGTGCTAACAGGTATCTCCCCCTTGCTGGATCTTGCCCAAGTTCTCTGACCAAAGAGGCTTGGGAAGCAAGAAACACAAATGGGTGAGTTTGAGATATCAAGTGTCCAGGAGCTGTGGGAGAAACACCCCAAGGTGCTGTTATGTGGAGGGAACACTCTTGGCCTCCTCACCAGTAGATCCACCACAACTTTCACTGCAGCTACCCACTCTTATGAATGCTCCATTCATTTAGGACTCCTGAGTGCCTCAAAGCCCTGCCAGTCCCCTCCCAGAGCAATGGAGAGGCAGCCTACCATGAAAACCAAGCTCTGGGAAGGAACCAGAACTTTGTAGCCAGGTCAGAGCTTGAGCACAGACCCACCTGCTCCCATTTCACCCACACTCTGCAGCTCGACCTGTGTCCTCAACCATAGGGTGGAGAGAGAAATTAAACCCAGTTTTGATCCCCTCCAGCTCCTTCAGTCTTGGCAAACTCTGCAGAGGGATGTGGGCAAAGCCAACTCCAGAGTTCATCAATCAGTTTATTCCCTGGCTGCCCCAGCTGGGACACGTGCTGAGGTCTCTCTGCCCCACTTAACCGAACGTGAGGTACAAAACAATGGTGGGTGTGCTACTAAGAGCCACCAAACCCTTCACTGGGCTGCTGAAGAAATGTGGGATGAGGAAGACTACAGAGCACACAGTTCCCAAGGACTGCCAATGACTGAAGTGCAGACTACTGTTTGTTTCCCCCTGGGAGCACTGCCTGTTTTGCACAACTCTGTTTGAGCTTTTATAAAACGCCAGGTCCTGGAGCCAGGAGCTCACAGGAGAATCCCAGTTTTATCTCTTTCCAAACCCTCTTCAGCTCCTTGTACATGTGGAGGAAAGCACAGAGAGTCCCACTGGCACTGCTCAAAACCCAAACCCCATTAAAATCAAAAACTTCTCCTGGCTTTTAGGCCAGTCTCCTGATTTTGCAGGGTGGGGCTCATACTTTCCCAGCAGCAGGGCTGAGGCTGGGCAGGAGCTGTGCCCATGGATGGGAGCAGTTGGGCAGCTCTGTCTCCTTTCAGGTCAGCAGCAGCAGAAGGGAGAGAGATTCTGCAGGCTTGCTTTGCAAGGGGAAGAGGCAGGGCCAAGTCAAGGGTGCCACATGCACAGGGAGTTGCCCTGGATTTGGTGGGAGCTGAGATCTCTATTACAGGAATGGGCTTTCCCTATATTCCTCCAGCCCATTCAGCTCTTTCTCAAGAGAAACCTGAAAACCTGGGGCCTTCTATTCCTCCAAAGAGCCCAAGAGCAGCAACAGTGGGTGTCAGAGGCTGGGGTGAGGGGTCTCCTGGAGACAACCAGGGGCCTGGGGAGCTCCGGGGAGGGCAGCACGAGCCCAAAGGGCTGCAGGGAGAAGGAAGAAGAGACGTGAGGAACTCCTTCCCTCCTCCCCTGTGTGCAGCGTGGCCTGGCTGGCCCAACACAAACATTCCAGGCTCACTAACCAGACCCAGCTGCTGCCATGGGCCCACAACCAGGGCCTCACGGAGCAGCTCCCACCCTGCCAAGTCCTTTTGCCCCCTGCCCCAGTGCTCCCCTGCCCTCCCTTCCTGCTAGACCCTGGTCCAGCCCCTCTTACCTGTTTGCGTTTTCTAAGGTCTCCACTTTTTTCCAGAGTTCATTGTTCTCTGTTGTGTATGTCTCAACCCTGCAGGAATAAAACCCAGTCGGTTACAAAGGACAGACAGATAAGACAATGCAGTCCTTGCCTCTCTCAGTGGCCTCATTCATCACCTGCAGATGTGGTCCTGGGGCCAGATGTTTGTGGCCCATCTGATGGACCAGGGGTGAGATTGCAGGTGGACAGTTAAGGGTGACAGCTCCTGGGTCTGGCTTTCCCAAGAGCTGGGAGAGTCAGTAGCCACCAGTTACAGGCAGGTCAAGTCAGGACAGCCCCAAAGCTATGCAGGCACTTCCATCACTTCCAACCCACCCTTGGGAGCACGGAAAAGGAACAGGGGGACAAAGTTCAGGCTGAGACCCTGTCCTGGCTGTGCAAACCAGGCAGCCCCGTGCAGATGCTGGTCCAGCCCCGGCTGCAGGCACTGGAGGGCAGCAGAGAACCTGCTCCCAGCGGTGGGAACGTGGTCAGGCTGCTGTTGAGGACGAGGGAAGGGGAATGTGTCCAGGGCTGGAGGAACACAGCCTGATCCTGCTGGAGGTTTCCAGCACAACCCCCAGACCAGGCGTTCCGTGTAAAAACTGGGCTCGCAGCAAAGGTGTCAAAGTGAATGGGGAGGGCCCCAGGATGGGATTTGACAAACCAGCTCTTGGGGAAAGCCAAATTGACCCAAGATTTGTTCCACAAACAAAAAAAATTTCAGTGAGTGCTGCTTTTGGTTCCCATTACAGCTGGCATTGTTTGAAAGCCATCTGTCACTGCAAGGAACAAACCGCTGAGTACATGGAGTCACCACTGAGGCCCCAGCACACCCAGCCCTGGACCTGCCACTGGAGCAGGACCAGCCACCTCCCCAGCCAGGATCTGGGTGTCAGTGTGAGGCACGAGCTGGAGCTGATGTGCTCTGGACACACACCATGCCCATGGAAGGGCATGAGAACTTGGAGGTGCCTCGAGTCACCTGCTTTCAATCAGTGCTTCTGAGAACAGCAACAGCATTAGGGAGAAAAGTCAATTAAAGTTGGGTCTGGGGTGGGTTTTTTCCATTTTGCTGATCTTGGGTGGTGTTAATAACAGGCAAGAGGGTGGGATTTGCATCCTTCTTTGCCTAGGAATGCCCATCGGGGCTGCTGGCACAGAGGGAATCACAGGATCAGGCCCTCAAGAGTTGTTTTCTACCCTGTCAGTGTCACGTGGCATCACGAGGCTTATGGCTGCCATATATGCAGCACCTCAGGGTTGCAAGGAGAAGAAAAAAGCTGTGGAAGGAGAGGGAGTGAGGGGAATAACTGTAGTGTAAGGGTTTTCTTGCTATCAAGTGCTTGTGTGTCCGCCCTTCTGGGAAGAGAGGGGGGGAAGAGTTGTGTTCAGTGCCCTCAGAGGGCTGCTGCTTAGAGGACAGACAAAATAAAAGCAACTTCTAGTGGGGAAACATGACTCTTACCCAAAATCCCACCTTGTTGGGAGCCAAAATGGCCTCTGTTCTGCAGGGGAGCAGCCAAACTAAGCAGTTGGAAACACAAAGTTTCTAGAGCAATCTTTATCCTGCAAGGAGGATTTCTAGGAGGGAGGGGAGTGGAGGCAGGATCCCAAACCAAACTTCTGTGCAGCCAGCCTTTCAAGGAATCCTACTCTTTGAGCAATTCAGACACAAAGGCACTAGAAAGGGGGGCTGTGCATGGACCTTTTTCAAAGGTAAGACTGAGAAGAAGAAACTTACTTTTTCTCTAGACACTCCACATATTCTTTCTTCTTCCTGCGACTCTCCTGAGCAGAGATCTGTGAGGGGGCAGCCACCAGAGAGGAGTCAGTACCACAAACCCCCAGACATTTCTTTGTGGCTCCCTGATCTTGTCTGTTCCCTGCCTTCTCAGCACTCTGAAGGTAAATGGGGAATTCAGCTGCCAGTCTGCCATTCCTACCGGTCTCAGGCCAAATCAGGGCTAGGTGGATGCTGTAGGTATGTAGGCCACAAGCATTTCATAGAATCAGAATTGTCAGGGTTGGAAGGGACCTTAAAGATCACCTAGTTCCCATGGGCAGGGACACCTCCCACTAGAGCAGGTCGCTCAGAGCCCCATCCAGCCCACTATGGAGTATGCCTGACCCCCTCACCACTGAGAGCATCTCCAGGGCTGCTTTGAGCTCCTCTGACTCACCCGGGTCCGTGCTGTGGCCATCGGGGCAGATTCTGCCCCAGACCACTCCTGAGTCACTGGGTGACTAACCCAGGCTCTCATCATTTCATTTCTCCCACAGGATGCTTCCTAATCACAGCCCAAAATCTCCCAGCCCCTGTGCACCACGCAGTGGCTCTTGTTCCTCTGGCCCCACAGCAAGGCCTGACCATGGGAACCCCATGATTACGTTTTTTGCAGTCACCTTGTTCTTGATTTTCCTCCTGACCCTCTTCAGTGCTTTCTCCTCTGCTTTGGTGAGAGGCAGCTTGGTAGGAATGGGGTAGCCCTCAGCAATCAGGGTGCGTTTCTCCTCTTCAGTCAAGAGCAGTGGCCCAGAGGTCCCTTGTAACTTCTGAAACACACAGAGAGCAACCGTGAGCATCAGTCCTACCCCAGTGACCCTCCTTACACACCTGCACTTCAGGATCCTGCCAAAGAACTTTAGGTGATGGTTAAAACACAGCCTTGTGTTTTAATTCTGAATTATTCCTCTGTCTTCTATTAAACTGCTCAGAAAGTCCTCCGGGGCACACAAAGCATGGAGTGAAAGCCAGCAGTTGCTTAAACAAGGTGTCTGCTGGCAGGCACTGTGCCTCTCCTCACTCCCCTGAGCACCATCCTGTCCCCACACCCCTGTTCTAAGACATCACATTGTCTTGCCAGAGACCCTAACAAGGGCGGGATCCCCCACAGGAGCCTCAGAAAGCCTCTGATCCCCCCCAGGGAGCTCTGTGTCCCTGCTGCCTCCTTACGTGTGGTGCTGTGAGGAGAGGTGAGGAGGAGATGGCAGTAGAGGAGCGAGCAGCAGGTCGAGCTGGGCTGGAGGGAGGCAGGGACCTGGGGCTCTGGGATCCGTCGCTGTCACTGCCGTGGCTGCTGGGTGGAGTTGGAGGCATCTGCACCAGGTCATCTACTGAGAAATCAGATCAAGTCTCATGTCAGCCTGTTGGTACAGGCACGAGGGCTCTGAGTAGCAGCAGGGAAAGGCACTGCCACAACACAGGACTGAAAGGAGAGAGTGATGAGTCTCACAGGACCGGGTGGGGCTAAGACAGAGGCGAGGCTGACCTCAAATGTGCTAAACCAGGCACTGCAGGGGCTTTCCCAAGACACCAGAGGTATTTACAAAGCACTAAGGTACTCTGGTGTCAACCAAACTGGAGTACAAAGCCCGTGATGTTTTGCTCCACAGCCTGTTCACAAGCACAGGAAGCTCTGGGAGAGAAGAGCTCTTTCAAAAGCACCGCAGGGCTCACACACTCGCCAGCACACTTGATCCAAAGGGGCTCTGGTCACTCAGCTGGTTTCCAAGCACTTGAAAACTGTCCCCACTTTGTACTGGAGAGCCCTGGGGGCCTTACTGGAGGTGGGAATATGCCTAAGGAATGTCTCTCTGCAGCAGTGGGAGTTCCTATAGTGCTTTCATTGGTGCATCGGCAGCTTTTCAGATGCTTGGGTTTCTTTCAACTGAAAACTGGATCCTGAATTTCCTGACTTTCAGATGGTTGTTTTTGGATAGCACTGCAGTCTCTCTGAGGATTTTATAGGCACTCTTGCATATTTCCAGCTCTGAAGTAGCCTGTTTTGCCTGCGAGTCCCTGTCTGAACAATTCAGTGTGTGGCTGCTGGTCCAGACACTGATCTGAGCTGGAGCAGTGCAAGTGCTCAACTCCTTCATTGCCCCAGGGCTACCTGGTGTGCACAGCTCTGCTCTCAGGTGCTGCCTCTTCTCCCTGGATCATAATGATCTAGATCTGAGCAATAGAGAGGGATGTGAGTTGACCAGCAAATTCTATCTTCTTACCTGCAGGCACATTTAGAAACTGGTTCACCTCTTTGGGTTCAGCTTTGATCACAGGTGCTGGAGTCATTTCTATGGGAGTCTGTGGAAGAGGAACACAAAGAGCTCTTGGCTGCTGCCACCTCCCCTGCCCAGAGGGCTCCCACCAGTCCTGTTCATGGCTGCTGCTCCCCTGCTCTCTGTCCTGCCCCATCCCACAGCTCTGCCCTAGAGCAGCCTCTCAGCACGCACAACAGAAGCCAAGAGTCCAAATCTAAGTCCCCTGAAGCCCGTGAAGCTCCTTTGCAGAGGACAAACCACCCAGCAGTGCACTGAGCACCTCCAAAAGGGAGCTGACTTCCATCCTTGGTGTTTCTTCCCTTGCTAGACACAGATAATGCAACTTAAACCAACCTAGGTATTACCAGGGCAAGGCCCTCTTTGATCTGCCTTCATTAGAAATAGAGAATAGAGGTTGTACAGAAACAGAACCCCCCCCTGCCCTACTCAGATGATTTTCACCAGGGCCACCGGGCAGCTGTTTCCAGTCGGAGGGGACTAAGAGCTAAATAAAGAGTAGATTTATTCCCATCTGGGCCATGGTGCCTCTCAGCCCCCAGCCCACCATAGGCTGGGGGAGTTTTTACACTAAACAGACACATTGCAAACTCCTCCAGACTGTAAACACAGCTGAGGGAGCACCATGGTAAGGCTGCTGAGCACACACCAGCAGAGCTGTGAGGGCACAGCAAGTTCAAGCTGTGTAAATAATGGAGGAAGTTTGTGCACAGCTTTGGCTGGAAGCACTCATTTGTTTTGGATGGTTGTTTAAATGGGAAGATGCCCAGCAGGAGTGAAAACAGGGAAGTGAACCCCAGAGATGCTCTACTATTATCTACTGAGCTGCTGCAAGGCAGCCAAGGCCTGGGTGAGACTGGCCAGACTTTCCCATCTACTATGGCTGGACTCAAGGCCAGCCTAACTGAGACCCCAAATTAAACCCTTGTACCAGTAGGGTCAGTCGGTCTCCTCCAGACAAACAGACTTCTCAAGAACTTAGAGATGACCAAAAGACTTAGTCTCCTGTTTCTTAGAAAGGATAATTCCTGCTGCTCCATAGGGAAAAAGCAAGCAGGACCTGGAGTGGGACCTCCACAGCAGCTGAGCTAAGTGGGAGGCCATATGATAAGCCATGAAAAAGAGAGTGGCAGAGCAGGAATATTCAGGAGTAGTGGGGTCTCTGGCACCCCACTAGTTGACATTGTTCTCTGAAAAGTGAAAATAAGCCAAGAGTGGCTCTAGAAATACTGGCAGATTGGAGGGCACAGGCCTCCAGCACATGCAAGCTTAAAAGGCTTTGGCTTTAGTGCCAAGAAAACATGGTTGTATTTAACCAGGATTGTAAAGCCTCCTGTGCTGGAGGAAACCCTCCTTCCACTGTTTTCTCTGGAAGGATGCTCTGTCTTGGAGCTTCACTGCAAGAATCAAGAACACATTAGGAGTGCTGCTCCCGACTGCCATTTCAAGAGGAGAATGACAAAAACTGCAGTATCTGGGCTTCATATCCCCTTCTCCTCCCTGTCCAGTGGCTAAATCACCCAGCAGGACTGGGTCCACATCACCAGGGGTGTAAGAGCCCAGGTTCCCCATGGATCTGAGATGGGCTCACCTCCTCGGGGACTGGCAGTCTCTGCAGAGGGTTGAGGTTCAGCACTGGTATGGAGCTGGCAGCTAGCTGGGACTCAGGCAGGTCTAGAGCCAGGTTCTGTTCCTGCTTCACCATGATGGAGCAGAGCTTGGGCCCCAGCGACCACACTCCATTCTCCAGCTCTGAAACACGCACAATGTGAGAGTCAAACTCCAGCAAGAACAGGACAAGACAAAAATAAAGCCATGCAGACAGCTCCCCCCAGCCTGAGGAGGCTGCCTGTCCAAGTTTAGCACTGTCACCACTCAAGCATGTGCAGGCCCACAACACAGAGTACAAAAGGGAATGAACCCCTGGGTCCCCTGCAGGGAGCAGACAGGACAGAGCTCGAGGGCTTGTGGCTCTGCTCTGCCTGCACAGCCCCAGCACTGCAGGGTTCCTTCCCCCACTGATGTCTCAGTCTCATCCTCTGGAGCTCAGCAAGAGGAGGATGCTGGGCTGCTGCTCCTCAGGCCAGCAGCACAGGGCTGTGCTACCAAGGATAGCACCATCTCCCTGCTGGAGAGGTGGCCAGAGGGCAAGCCACCACCACATTGAGAGGCTGACAGTGCTGCTCTGGTCTCCTGCTGTTGTTGTGCCAAGCACCAGAGCTCTGCTGCATGACAGGAGAGGAGGATGGTCCCCTTCTGTGGAAGGAAGGCCAAAGTGCCACCTGCTTGTGAGCTGCTCCCCTCAGTCTTACCTCTGAGGCTCCTTCCTCCACCCCGTGCTGCTCAGGGGGACTGCTGCCCGCAGCTCTGTCCTGCTGCCATTGCTGGCAGGGACAGGAGCAGCCAGGGAAAGGAGGTGGTGGAGGAGAACTGAGCAGAGCTGTGTGGGCACGCTCCCTTTGCCCTCTGCCTGCTCTCTCCCTGCATGTCTGCAGTGGGAGCCTGGCTTGCCACTGCAAGTAGAGATCCTGGGAGCTGGGATTCGGGCAGTGCTGGATGAGCTGCAGCTCAGATGGGAAAAAAATCTGCTAGCAGGAGAGTTGCCTGGGCTCTGCTCTGAAGTTTTGGTCCCCTCGTTGCTCTTCGAGCACTTCAGCCTGCCAAAAAGCTACTCCTAGCTGGCCTGGAGCCTGCATCCTCCTCCCTAATCCTTATCCCTTCCCTTCTCCTTTTTATCTGACAGCAAGAAGCGCATTTGGCTTGAGGCAGGACAGACCATTGCTAAGTGTGTCACCAGAGAGTGCCCCACTTTCAGTTTGCTCGACACGAGGCCAGAGCTGGGCTCCCTGACCCTTCTGCACTGCTCTCTGCACAGAGCACTCACACACCCAGCTGTCTGCTGCTCAGAGCAGCTCTGCAGTGCAGGTCTCACTCTAGAGCACGTCCTGGCCAGAGGAGAAGGGGAGAAAGGTCCTCCTCAGCTCCAGAAAAGCCTGCACAAAGAAGAGGACAAGCAGCTGGTCATGTGGGAGCTGCCATCTGAACTAAACTTAATGGTAGTTTAACATCTCCTTTGCCCAACTTGGGCTCTGTTACCCTCAGGAGAGGACAGGGCAGAATCCTGCCTCTGGCTTTTGCTTGGACACAGCAGTGCTAAAGCTTGGGCAAGAATTATACCAGCTAACACAGTGTTGCCCTGTCAAGTGGAATGTGTTGCCTCCCTGCCTTTGGTCTAGCAGCTCTTCTTTTGCTGCCTAGAGAGGTCTCACTAGCAGAGGCTCCTTCCTTCCAGCTCCCTGTGTGACTGGACATCTTCAGGTACAGACAGGAGCTCCTGTGGCTGCTCCGTGTGCCCACCAGCTGCCTGCACTGCTCTCAGTGCTGCTGGACCACTTCTGGGAGCTTCCCACAATGCAGCGGGGCCAACATCATCAGGCAGGAGTGCCCTGCACAGCCCTGGCAATGGAGAGGCTGCTCAGCACACACAGGCTCAATTCCTTTGTCCTGCTAAGGGCACCAAACCTGTAGCTGGCAGTGAAGTCCCCACAGCCCCTTGTGATGGGAGGAGGCAAAGCGTTACACAGCTCACAGCCAGAAAACTTGGACTGACTTCTTCTGCCTGTCACAGAGATGAGGGACTTTGAGAGGTCTTCTAATCTATCCCACTGCTCTACCCTGTGTGGGTGTCTGACTTGATCTTACCCCTCTGAACAGTGATGAGGAGCCCACAGCTCCTCCCATTAAATCTCTTCTACAGTCTCACTATGCCCACTATGGGAAGGTTTGGCCTGCTGGCTAATCTGAAGTTCCCTCACTGTGATTTTAATCCTCATCCTCCCTTTCTGCTGCAAAGTTCTGCATTTCTTTTTTTCCCTCAGAGGCAGGGGCATCCTCTAGCTGGGAGGGCTGCTGCTGGAGCAAGTTACCAGACAAGGGAGAGCAGACCACCAAGGTCTCTCCCCACCCAGACTTAGTGAGGGAGCAGCCCCCAGTGCTGTCAGTCCAGACAGTGCAGGGAGCAGACACTCCAGTAAGTCTGTGCTGTCCTCCCATTTCCCATCTGCATCCTGACCTTGCTCTTTTTCCCACCCTTGGAGATCTATCTGGGGAGCAATTGGGTTACAGAATCAGAAAACACACAAGCTACCAGAGGGTCACTGAGGGACTGAGGAGGGGGCATTTTGTGTGGACACATCTATGTTCTGCTGCCTGAGAGGGTGTTTCAGAGGTATGGGCAGTCTGTAAGCAGATTTCACTGTATGCTGGGGGGGGAGGCATGCCAGGGAGCTCCTCTTCTGCCCTGATGGGCAGAAGTACAGCTGAGAGACACCCACAGCTGCCCAGCACTGAGGAGGGGAGGCAAAGAGCAGTGAGGAAGCAGGATCCCTTCAGGAGTGCAGGCAGTAGCCCAAAGGCTAGTCCAGCACCCACTGCTCAGCTCAACCCTGGCTCCCCCTGCTCCTGGCACCAAATCAGGCTCTGCAGAACCGAGGGCTGGTCCTGAGAGCTGGAGCAGCCAGTCCATATGTGCAAACCATCTGGAAAGCAGACTCCACTGATAAGCAGGGTCACAATGCACCCAGTGGCTTGCCCCAGCTGACCCGTGTTAGTGGGAACCATGTGGGAAGGGGCAGGATTTGGAGCCCTGCAGAAAAGCTGGGAGAAAGCTGATAAATAGCAAGCCTCAGCCAGTCCCAAGCCTAGACAGAGCCCAGGCATTCCTGAGGAGCTCTGCAGACCAAGCAGAGCTTGCTTAACGTTAAAGAAAAGCCATTCCTGGGTCATTAATTTGAAGTGAATGTCTA
>VYZX01032097.1:19155-39515 GCA_013401335.1 Brachypteracias leptosomus
GGCCCGCGCAGCGTCCGGCGGGCGCAAGGACCCAGCGCGCTTCCACCGGCCGGCAGCCGCGGCCGCCCATTGGCTGGCGGCGCCGAGCGGCGGCCAATGGGAGGGAGGCGGCTGCCAGCTGAGCCGTGTGCAGCGAGCGGGAGGAGTGCAGGGTTAGGACGGAGCGACGCGTGGCCCCTCAGGCCCGGACCCGCCGCGTCCCGCGGCTCCTGACGGCTCCGNCAAGACTGTCCTGGAGTTAAGGCTGAGGAAAAAGAAATGGAAATGGAAAGGTTTTTTTAATGCTAAGGCAGAGCTTGCTTGGCCTGCCAAGAGCCTCTCTCCATGAGGAACATGGCACTGATGGCTGCCCCCTTTGCAGGGACCAGAGGCAAAGAGGCTCTCCTCCTGCCTTGGTGGTTGTACAGAGAGCTAGGATCATTCCTGGCCAGGAGAGGGAAGCCTCTGGCCCAGGTCTCACTCTCCCTCAAAGGAATGGCTTTCTTCTGTGTATACCCAGCCTGTACCACTGCTTTTTCAGGCAGCCTGGTGTCCATCAGCTGTTGGGACACCCACACAGCCCCACAAATTACAGGACTCTCTGCAAGGACGACTCTAAAAATATCCAGCCATCATAAATTACCCTGAAATGAATTGTTTTAAAAATAGGTTTTTGAGATGACTGTTCCTCTGTCTTCTGCTAAAAGATCTGCTGGTAGAGAAGCCACTCAAGCTTTCCACACGTACCAGCACTGGTTGCAGCCAGAGACTCATGCTTCCTATGTTCAAGCCAAACCCCTGCTGCCTGCTGCCAAAACAGACCTGGATCCAGGGCATTCACACCCAGGTTTGCAGGGTCCTAAAGAGCCAGTGCCTTTTGCTTGCCCGAAGCTGGAGGCACAAGGAACCACAACCAATTATCATTCCTGTAAATAACAGTTAGCCCAGCAAGGCAGCAACAAACCAAAGGGAAAAAATGTGTGCTGCATTTGACAACAGCACATCAAATTCCTCCCTGCAAGCCCAGGGAAGAGCCAGTTTGTTCTTCCACATGGAAGCCAGCCAGAGCCTCTGCCACCAGATGTGCTGCCCAACGTGCCCCCCTCATGCTCACCGTTGGTGTTATCTTCAGTCTTGACAGGCACGAGAGGGCTCTGGGGAGCTGAGTCTCCACTGAGGGAGTAGCTGTGCTCTGCCTGGATGCCTGGAGTGGGTGGGTCCAGGTCCATGTCCAGCAGTGGGTTCTTCTCAGCCAGCACTGGGTCGTCGAAGAAGCTGCTGAAGAGGTCGTTGGAGAAATCCTCCATGTTGTCAGAGAAGTGATCCAGGTTTTCCGAGAAATGCTGAGGGAAGAAAAAGAGAGAGAGAGTGTTGGTGTGAACTCCACGAGGGATCTCAGAGCCTCCCTCTGCACTGGGAGCCAAACCTCAGCAACAGCCCTTTCTGGATGGGGAAACAGCAGTTCCTATCCCTGGCCTGCACCAGCTTGATAAAAACACCTTGGATTAAGCCAGGAAGGGCCGTGGTGCTGTACGTCTTCTCAGCCTGTTTATCCATGCCACAAACACTCATGAAACTCTCCTAGAAGTTCTCACATCTCCCCCTTCCTCTGTGGGTACCTATTTGGCTTCCTAGCATCATCTCCCTGTGACAATGAGCTGAACAGAGCACGAGGCAGGAAATCTGTGATGACAAAATGCACGAGTGGCAGCAAATCCTGGTCTGCAGCACCTGTCCTTGGTGACAGACACTTTCTCCTGCTCTCTGCCAGCAGCAATAGGCACTCTGATGCCCCAGAGAACATCAACCCAGCTGCTGATTCCTATCAGAGAAAAAAAAAGATCAGTTGGATCAACATAACAGGAAGGCCCCCCGTTGTATTTAATTTCCTCTGGGATTTCACAGACCCTCTGTGGGCCATATGAGGCTGTCCTCCAGCCAGATAGTGCCTGTGAAATTCAGCTCCCTGGTGAAGTTTAAACACTACAGATGGGCTGTTAACAACAAACAATCATTCCACTAATCATTCCAGTAACAGCCAGTGAATCTGGGCAGTGCTGCTACGGGGAACCTGCTCCCTTTGAGGCATACCCTCCTATTCACAAGTCAAATCACTAACTTTTCCATTTGCTACAACAAAGCATCGCTTGGGCAGGGAGAAAAATGATGGTTGCCAAACACCAGCTGAAAAATTATCCCTTTTGTTGGCAGATTGAGGCTCCTGGCTCGGGGGAAGGAAAGAAAAGACAGATACATTCAAGTGACTATATTGCACAGACGGAACTGTGCAACTTAACTGAACTGGAGAGGGCTCAGCAGAGTCAGACTGGGTCCCTCCTGCCTGGAAAAGCATCTGGGTGGGCAGAAAGGCATTGAAAGCAGCACACTGAAATACCAAGAGCACCAGGGATGGATGGATGAGAGAGTGGGAGAGAGCACGCAGGTCCTGGAGTGGAGATGGGAATGCCAGTGAATTCCAGGGAGCTCAGGAAAGAGCCTGGCTCCCAGGGGTGTGTGCAGCCCTGTCCCCAGCACCAGGACCGAGGGAGGGGTTGGCCACAGGACCCCGGATGCTGGAGCCTGCGGGTTCCTGCTCCTCCAGGAGGGTTTATTTGTTTTACCCGAGCACAGCATCACTCTGTCAACACTATGCTGGCTCTCAGAACACTGGGGTGAGGCTGGGGGGTGAAGCCACCCACGCTTCCCAGCAACTAGGGGAGGAGGGAGATGGTGAGCTGCAGCAACCTCCAACATGCCAGTGCTCTCCAGCTTCCAACATCATTCCTCAGCCTCTCAGTTGAAAAACTCAGATGCCCACAAGAACATGATGGAAGTGGGGAGGAGTCCCTGTCACCTGCATTATGCCTGGCACGAGCTTTCTCTCTCTTTGCTTCCTTCCCACTGCCTGGAGCTCAACACACCACCACCCAGGGTTCTGCTGTGCAGGTGAGGTGGAGGAGACACACTCATGCTGAACCCCAGTGTTGAGACCCTTCCTGGGACGTCTGGGCTGAAGTCTTCTCCACTTGTTCCCATCCTTGCAGCAAGGCTGGCAGGGGAGCTTGGTAAAATCTACCCAAGCTGCCTAGAGGTATTTCTGCACTCGAGTCAAGCAACAGCAAACACCTCCCATCTGTGCTGAGCGTCACTGTTCTTCAGAGGGAGCTGAGTCAGCAGATGGAACTGCCTTAGGTATTTATCTAAAAACCAGGTTTTGTCCTACCCTACAGCACGGCGTGGTAAAGAATCTGGAGTCCTGCTCGTGGAACAGCTGTTCTTTGTCTTGCTCTCTCTAAACAGCACGAGCAAACACAGGATGTGAACACGGTGGCCTTACGGTAAGGGTGAGAGCCTAACCACTGAGGAGAGATTCCCAGTCCTGGCTGCCAACGCACCACCACAGCCCAGCAGAGCCAGCATCCAACAAGAGGCACTCCAGTCACACACACTGTTGTAACCATCAGAACTAGAACCACAACGTAGCCCTGGACGAGAAGCAGAGCTGGATGGGCAGCTGCACGGACAGCTCTCTGCAACTCCGTTGCCTGCTTCAAATCTCTTCCACAACTATGCATTGACCAAGGCAGAGATGGGAGTGAAGAGGGTTGAGAAGATGCATCTCTGCAGTAGTTCCACCCACTGTTTTGTAGCAGCATCCAACCCACACTTAGAACAAGGATCTCTTGGTCAGTCAACAGCTTTCCCATTGTAGGGACACTTGTTGGTGGAAGGTCCAAGAAAGAGTCCACAGGATTCAGACAAGACTGAAGGTGGGATGGACAAAGATGCAGGAGCAGAGCAGGCTCATTCTGTCACAGCCTCTTCCAAGCCCGGACTCTCTGAGATCAGACAGCTCCCACTCCACAGAGAACTGACCAAGAACTTCTACAAGGGACAACGAAGGACTCTGCAACTCTGCTGAGGTTCTGCTTTAAGATATCCCAACCAGCTCTCATGCAGATGGGCCTGGCTTGAGCAAGGGGGACCAGTCAACTGGGAAACGTGATCCTCACCATCCTGGCCCAGAGAGGGCGGGTGTGAAGTGTACTGGGGGAAAACAGCTTCCAGATGGGATGGGAAGATTGCAGCTAAAGCCTCATTTTGTGTTATTCACTCCTGGTATCTCCCCCTCCCTTTCACACCCTCCTTCCCTCTCCTTCTAACTCTGCTCCAAAGCCAAGAAATAGCACGAGATGTGTTTCCAAAGCTGTATTACCAGTGAGCGGTCAGGGAGGGGGCAGCCAAGGGACAGGATTCAATGGTGAGGATGTGCTGGATTTCCTGATCCAAGCCCCATTTCTGGCTGCCCGTCCCCCCACTGTGGTTGTGTGAGGAGGGGGACGAGTCGGTGTGTGCCAGCACAGGGGTGGCAATGGCCACCACATCTCCAGGCCCAACAGAGAGCCTGAGGTTGCTCTGGTGCCACAGGACGATGTGCTCAGGCAGAGGCCACCTCAGCCATGGGGAAAGAGCAGGGATCTGTCAGCTGCTGGGTCCTGCTCCCTCCCACCACTGGTGACTGACAGAGGCACGGACTCTTCCAAACATATTTCCACCACATGTTTTCAGCCTGACCTCATGCTTAGGGTTGTCTAAATAGCACACTGTATGTGCGTGCGTGCACTGCTCATTCGAACACCCCTTCCTGCTGTACAACAGTTATCTTGGGAGCTCATGTCAGGCATCCAGACATCCACAACCAGCAGAACCATCCAAGTTATTTGCTGGTGTTAGACCGCTGGGGTCCCCAAGCAGAGACTGAGGCATTAAGCCTTTTTTCCCTGCCCAGTTGTGCATGGGATGCCTTAAGGAGCCACTCTTGTCGCCCAGTGGCACCATGCGTGGCTGAGGAGGAGACACTTTCCTCTCCCTGGATCCACTTCTCCTCTGTGGTCACCCTGGCTGCATCTGTCCCTCCTTTTTTCCCTTCACGCCTCCATCCTTTGACTGTGACTTTCCCATTCCCACCTCCAGCTGAGCTGAGTGCAGACAATTCCCCTTCAGGATCAGCCTGGTTCTCACAGCCTCTGCTCCCACCACAATGGTCTCACTCCAAAGAGAAAGTGGTGAGGGGCTAATCCAGCTGGGTGGCAGCCCAGGCCCAGGAGACGAAGGGCCTGTGCAGGTTGGAGGTTCTGCTCGTGCTGGCAGGCAGTGCAGATGGGGAGGGGATTCTTCTGAGTTTTCTC
Source organism: Brachypteracias leptosomus (assembly GCA_013401335.1). Lineage (NCBI taxonomy): Eukaryota > Metazoa > Chordata > Aves > Coraciiformes > Brachypteraciidae > Brachypteracias > Brachypteracias leptosomus. The sequence continues at coordinate 24,324 of VYZX01032097.1, forward strand.
TTTTCTTTTTGAAAGTATTTTTCCTCTTTGCTTGCCAAGATAAATCTCCTGTCCCAGCTGTGACATCTGCATTTCCCTTCTCTGCTTTCACTAAGGAATGAAGCCCCCTGCACTCCAGCTGCACAGCCGAGGTTTCCTTTACATTCCAGGAAAGAAGAGCCCATACACTCCAGACAGTCCTTCTGCTCCCTTTAAAATGCAGTGGATTTTAGACCTTATGAAAGTGAAGGCCTTGACAGCACTAACAAGATCCAGGCAGGCTGGACAGATGCTGTGCACACTTCTCCTCAGCCTAGTTGGTGCACGTGCACCTCAACAGGCACAAGTGATCATCCAACCACCTCTTGGTTCTCTCAGACCCCTCTGTGCCCTTCCATCCTGGCCCATATTGTTGGTGTGTCTCCTCACACAGCACAGCTCCCTGCTGCTCCATGCCTGCTCTGCCTGGATATTTTGCCATTGACCTGCTACTCTTGCTGATCCTGCTTCTCTGCATGGCATGGCTAAACCACCTGCAAATCCCACTGCTATTCCCCTCCAGCAGCAGGACAGCACCCTGCCCAGCAGCAGACTGCCGGCAGCACCCAACTCACCCGTGACTCCTCTCAGCATCACAACCTTGGACCCTGTGGTGAACTTGGGCTGTCTGGTGAACCAAACACTTCCCTGACACACAACCTCCAAGGGTGGGGGGTGTGAACCTCATCTGCAAGCAGGCCCAGTGTTTACTGCCGTAAACTGGGGGGTTATGGTCACTTCGAGCAAGGCCCAGAGGCCCTCAGCTCCCTCCCCAGAGTCAGCCGTGCCCTCAGCTCCCTCCCACAGGCACCGCAGCCCCCAGACCAGCGGTGCTACCCCCGTTACCCCTCGGTGGCAGCAGCCACAGCCCGGTCCCAGGCACAGCTCGCCGCGCAAACCTCCTTCCCCCCGCGCATCTGTGCCAGGGGCCTGGATTTACCATTTCCAGCGCCCGGCGCCACAAGGCCTGGGAGGGACGAGGGAGGCTCAAGACACAATCAGTAGAAGGCGATTGCGGGAGCGACGCCAAGAGAAGGCGCTAACCTGAAGCGCGGGAGCAGCAGCCATCCCGACTGCCGAGACTACCGCCTGGGCCCCGGGTGCCCACGGCCGCTCCCTCCCGCCCCGCCGCCGGGCCCGGGGCGGCACGGCCNGGGCACAGCCCGTGCCCCCGCATGGCTCTTTCTCATCCTGCCTCGGAGGACATCGTCCCGGCCTCTCCGGGAGACTCACCCCTTCGGGTACACAGCGCTCCCATGGTTCACGGTAGCCTCCCTTACAGTCCCAGCATGGGGTGAAAAGCAATCAGCTGACAGAAGGGGTGATGTTAAAAGCACAGGCATGATACAAACCACATCAATCACAGCCACAGAATCTTGTGCCCAGCTCAGAGCCTGCTGTTCACTGGGGAGGAATCTTACAACTCCCTTGCTGACTGATAAAAAAAGTTAGAGCAGGACTTAAACCACGTTCAGAAGTGGACACAAACCCTCTCAGGATGAAACGTGTAGATCAGCTGCTCCTAACCCTCATTTGGCAGCAGATTTGGGGGCTGTTTCTAGAAGTCTGTGAAAGGTAAATAAAGTTTGTCCTTCAAGGCCTTTCTTGAGCTTGGAGAAGTGAAGACACCTGCTTGCTACAAAACAAAGCTGCCTTTATTTGTGAGCTGTTGTGGTGGCAGCTGGGCTGTGTTGGGATGGAGATGAGTGGGAGGTGTTCTCTGTGGGAGTGCAGGTACCCCTGGGCAAGCTGGCAGGGGTCTCTTCCTCTTCTTTGCTCCTTCCCAAACCGAGGTCAGAACTGTCTCCAGGCAGAGACTTCACATGAGCAGTAGCTCTAAGAGAAAGAAGCTGGATCGTGGTCTCTGCCCTCTTGTCTGAATTGGAGCAGTGGTTTGTAGCAGGCAGGGCAAACAGAAGAAAATACTCCTTTACTCTGCACAACTTTGTGAACTATCCATGCCAGGTCACAGTATCACCAAAAGACACGAAATGCAGCATGAACGTTCAGTACAATTACAAATAAATTAGAGGTGCAACTGCTCAAGCCAGCCACCAGCCCGTGTAATAAGGAAGTTTACTCAATAACCAAAATAAACTGGAATAAATGCCACTCCACCATTTCTTCTATCTTTATTGGAAACTTCTGGTCCTGCCCTACATGAGGTTGGAGCTGCCAGAGCTGCCAGATCTCTGCTCTCCCACAGCTTGTCACCCCCATGCCATTAGGGGCCTTTTTTCTGCATCTTCCAAGAAAGGCAATCTGAGCATCAAGGCACCCTGGGAGATAGAGGAAATCTGCTTTGGGAGACAACCAGAGAGGGAGGAAAAGTCTCTATTATCTTTACAATCAGCTTAATTTGTCTATTGAAACTGTTTCTCTTTAGTGCTCAAAGAGCAAGATCAGAAATAATTCACATTTTGTCCCCTGGCTGTCCCTGGAGACCCATAAAGAAAAGCAGGCCTTGGAAAAGGAAGATCACTGCACTCTGCTCAAGCCCAAAGACTGAGGCATGCAGCTAATACCAAACATTACTGGTGGCTTTCATTCTTTGGGCCTTTCTAAAGGGCAATTACAGAGCAACCAAGCCTGGACCAGACGATTTGTGACTCAAGGATGAGAAGGGTTCTCATTCAAAGTCTTGAGAGAGCAAGAGCCAGTGGCCAGGCTGGGTAAGAGCTGGGTTTTGCAACCAGCAGGCTGAACAGGGTCCTGCACCGGGGCTGTTTTCAAAGCAATTCAGCTTGGAATGCAGATTTCTGACCTGCTGCCAATATCCCTGTGGAAAATCTGTGCCCTGAGCAGCAGATGGGAAATTAAACTTCAGCTCCAACGCTGAGGGTATCGTTTTCACCTCAGCAGTGGCACTGCAGAAACCAGAGTCTCTGGAGAATGGGGAAGCCCTTCCTAGCCAAGAAGGGCAGCAACACCTCTTAGACCACTGGGGCAGCCTGGATTAACACCAAGGGGTGGTGGTGGTGAACAAGGGGTCAAAGCCCCGTGTTTCCAAAGAAGAGGATGGTTAGAGATGGTCTCTACCTGGGCAAAGATAATGCAGTCACTTCGACCACGGGATGAAAATCAAGGCTGAAGGAGGAAGGCACCCTGTGAAAACCCTTTCTCAACACCTGGCTCTCCACCTATCCCCTCTCCACAACAAGTACCCTGTAGCTGGTGAAAAGATTTAGAAACATGAGGATGCCTGGGATTGTGTGCTCAAGTAAAGCCAGAAGCATCTGGAAATAAAAAATCCCATGTTTCTTTGAAGACAGGAAACCCATTATGCCCTGAAAACCTGCCCTGAAAGCTCCTGTGTCTGTCATTGGAGGAGTGTCTACAGAAACTGGTCTTCAATTTGGGAATCCATTCTCTGGACACCTCTGGAGCAGCACAAGGAGACGTGGATGGCTTCATGGATTTTAGGGCCTGGAGGAACCACTCTGGTAATCAAATGCAGCTCCTTATGTAGCTGAGTGCAGGACTTATATTCATGTCTCCTGCTTCAAAATCAGCACAAACTCATCATCTGCAACTGAACTTCACAGAAGAAACATCTTATCTCAGTTTAAAGGCTTCAGATAAATTCACCTCTTAAAAAAACACCAAACAACAGTTGTTGAAGCCAACTACAGTCACCAAACATCTAAGTCATTGCAAAGAGGGACTCTCTAGCTTAAGCCTCCAAAGTGTTTTCTCAGGCTTTTTGCTCTTAGATGAACAAGTCCTCACTGCCAGAGGTCTTCCTGAGAACCAAACCAAGTCACTTTTAACCTGTGGAGTTCTGCAGACAGCAGAAACAACCCTGGTCTCATCACAGGCGAGGAGAACTTGAGGATTTATTTACTGATGGCAGGTTGCAGTCATGTAACTCCACGTTAGCAGCAGATTCAAAGATTAAATTATCTTTCTGTATAATTAATTGCTAGATTTTAACATAATCCAATCACAGGTGTGAGTGATTTCCGTGGCAGAAGAAGTTACAACCCTGCCAGTGTGGCCAGTGCTGCACAGCAGTGATGGAAAGCTGAGTGAGCCCTAGAAAATCAAGATAAAATCTACAGCGGTTTGGCTTCTGGGCATCCTTTCAGACATAGTCTTATTATGCAGATATAGAATCCAAGACCAGAAGCAACAATAACCTCTTAATATCCATCATGGTTTTACGTGCAACAAAAGAGAAGAAGCATCAGTGAGATCTTCCCCTTTTGTCCCTTCATCCCGGTGCCAAGTGAAGTTTCCTAAGTATGGAGTTCTCCATACACATGAAATCCTTCACAGGTGCCCACTGTGTGTCCAAGCACAGATGCCCCCAGCCCCTGTTCCTGCCTGGGTGCTCCCAGCACCAAACCTCCTCGTGCCACCCTCTCCCCTCACACCTCTGCTGCCCGATCCTCCCCTGCTTCACTCCTCCATCGCCTTCCTCCCCGTCTCCTTCCTCCAGAAGGGTGCACACATCTGGCTTCCCTTTATGATGTGATAAATCTCACCCTGCATCTTGGGTTCATTTTCTGAAAGTTTTGAATGGTGTCTTGGAAATGCTGTTGGACAATAGGAGCTCTTTGAACCCAGGCCAGCTGGCCAGGAGTCCTTGCATTGCAGCTGACATGCAGGCTCTGGCGGGCTCTCTCAACTCTTTCCTCTCTTCTCTTTTCTTTTACAGCATTTGAATTGTCCTCAAACTTTATTTTTGGAGTGCGCAGCATGTTTCTGAATCTTTTCATCATTAGATTATTATTAATTATGGTCATGACTATTTCTCTTTCTGCTGGCACTCCTGGGTGGATCTCTCCTCTCCTCTCTCACTTAATGTCTTGGGTAAGACTACCTTGGCTGCAGCCCACTTAAGCAAGTGACTCAGAATCCCTGGCCCGCTCCCAGGAGAGATGCAAGAGTTTTGCCAGTTGGTTTATAAAGAGGCCATCGTTTTCCTCAGCTACTCTCTCACTCAGCAGAGCTGAGTCGGGTGGAAAAGCTCAGCTCTGTGGTTCCAGTGAGTCCATCCCTGGTGGACAGGCTGTCCCTGGAGGATTAGGAAAGCAGAGCCCTGCTCCCTCCAGGCGCAAGCAGGACAACTTCTAAACCAGGCAGCCACGTGTGAGGGTGGGAGCTGCTCTGTTTCTGAAGGCAGGAGGGGACCTATGGCTCTACTGTTTGCCCCTTCACCCACTGAATTTTTCTGGTGAAGACCACTTTGCTCCTGTGTGGCCTAAAGACATTCAAACAATGTGCTTTTATGGAGACGGACCTGCAAACCCTCCTCGTTTTACATGCTGGACAGGGCTCAAGGAAAAAGACCTGGCTGGTCTTGGTGAGGCATGGCTGCCTCCCAGAGACCATGGGGGGAACCTGAGTCTGAATCCTTCCCATCAGACTGCACTGCCTCCTGGAAATGGCACTGAGTGATGGAGGGAAGGAGATCACAGGCCTTGTCCTAGCAAGGGTGGGCACTTGGCAGCGTTGGGCCACATTCTCCCCAGCTCCCCTTCCCACAGGAAGGGGAAGCCCACCTTCCTCACAGGGCAGGAGAGCCCTGGGGCTCCCCAGTGCTGGTGTTAGCAACAGAGAGGGCCTGAGATCATCAATTGCTTTTTACTCACACCTACCAAAGGGAGGAACAGGCCTGGGGCCAAATAAAATTCTCTTTCCTGCTGTTCTGCTGCAAAACCCACGAGTGGCTGGGAAGGGTGGTCCTGCCAGCCCTCTCTGTGCTGGGCTTGAAGGCTGAGCTGACTCCTGAGCCCAAGCACCAGGCAGAGGTGTCCCCCTCTCTGCAGCCCACAGCAGGTTCCCTCTGCTCTGCGCCACTGAGTGGCATTGCTCCTGCAGCTTGAGGAATGCAAACTGCCCGAGCTGCTCTTGAGGATGGGCCAGGAAAAGTCCACAAATAGCAACAGGAAATCAAAATGCCCGCTCCAGACATGCACCAAATACTAGGCCATCCAGCACAAGGAGAAAAATCAAACGCTGGACGATGGGGATTACATCATGCTGTGGATAAAGCAGCCAGCCTGTCCAGCTGGGGCCATGCCAACAGGTCCAGATGGCTCAGGAATGCTAACTGCATAGCTACCTCTCTCTTGTCTTTGCTTTTTTCTTCCCTCTTTCTTTCCTTCCCTCTTCTCCATCTATCCTGGCCTCCTTCCCTCTTCCCTTTCCCAGAACAAATAAATAAATCCTCTGGCAAATAGACACAATCCGATTTCTTCGAGTATCAGGAAGGCATCTGAGACCAGTGCACGGGGCACTGCTCTGGACACAGGTCTCTGGCACCTTCTCCCGGGTATGGAGGCTGCTGGGTGACCTCCCCACACAGCTCCTGGGGTTGACACAGTAATGTGTGCCTTCATCTCACCTGGGGCTTCAGCCCCTGGCTACAGAGGGGGAGGTTGCCAGGGCTGCTCCCCTGAAGCGTGCAGGAAAATGAAGAAATGAGCATTGCTCCTGCCCTGCTGCAGCTCAGCCCAGCTGCTCACAGCTGCTCACAAGGGGAGCAAGAAAAGCATTTTGCTCTTGCAGTGAGCAGCCTCTAGCTACCACCACGGTACTAATTAGCTCCAAAGAAAGGAAAGCAGCACCCTCTATTCTGTCCCCAGCAGTGACCAGAGCAGCATCTGGTACTCAGCTCTTTCCCGGTGTGATAAAAACAAGGCTCCAAAGAAATGTGAGAAAAGAATGAAAGGTGTGTGCTTTGCTGGGGCTGAAAAAGGGCTGCGGGCCCTTTGCTCATTATTTAATGCTAAGCCAGCTGTTGGACTGCTGCCAACTAGATCTGACAAATCCTGAAGAGCAGGAGAAGCACTGGAGAATGGGAAAGCAACCTCTGCATCGCCCTTCCCAGTGGACAGTGGCAATCCTAACTTTGCAAGAGGTCAGGCAGACTTACTGTGGGGAAAGGCAGCTCCAAAAAAAAGGGGAAAGTGGAGCAGCAGGAGGGACTGATGTGGGTCTTGACTGCTCTGCTAGGGGACTGGTAAAGCCAGAGCACTCTGGTACTTCCAGCTTGCTACCTCCTTCTCAGATGCAAAGCAGATGAGACCTGGTTTGGGAGCCTGGGGACTCCAGCAGAGCCCTGGCCAGGCAGCAGTTTCAGGTAGAAGGGTAACGGGGTGCTCTCAGCAAGCTGCACCAAACCCGGGGAGAAGTTGGGTTTTGTGACTGAGCCAGGATCTGGTTGTGCAGAGGAGGATGAGCTATGAGTACAGCCCTTCCACTGGATTTATAAAGCACAAATTGTTTGGTTTTCAGTAAGGCCCAAAGAGGTCAGGCCAGCAACAGCACGGGCCAAGCACTTTAGTTTAAATCCTGCTGCTGACCAACTCACTATCAGACTGACACAGAAAGATTACTCTGGATTGGCTTGAAGTATCTGGGGCCAGAATCACACACATGCTGTCCCCAGGGAGAAGAAACAGGAGAGAGGTGAAGAACAGCTGAGACATCACTGGGGGATGGACCTGCCAAACTGAAAACATGACAAATATCATGCTTAACTGCAAAGTCATTCTAAGAAACTCTAACCTGGGAAGCAAAACAGCTCCTATGGACCTTTCCTGCCTTTCCCACTCCAGTCTAACTTTTCATTAATCTGCTTCACCCACTGATGTCACTGCCCTGTAGCAGTAAGAATAAGGAGGAGTGCTACTTTAGAGTGAGCAAAAGCTGCACCACTGCAAGTGACACCCTGAGGATCACATGCTAAGTAACTGACAGAGCTGGGACTAAAATACAGTTCTCCCATTCCCGACAACTTCATCACACCACTGTCCACAAGGAGAGAAAAAAACACAACAAAAATAAACCCCACATAATTCAACTGGCAGTTCAGTATTTGTGGCTCAATGTCACCTCATCAGCTCTCGAGTCTGCCACATTTGCTTGCAAAGAAGAGCCAGATTTCCAGCATTCCCTGGGCAAGGAGCTCTCAGATCGAGAAACTGAAAAGGCTTTGGAAGAAACCTTCCATCAACAGCCTTTATACATTTCAGAGCTGGTTTCCTCCTCCCTGAGCTGCCTGGCTTGCAGTCCCTCCCCTCGGGGCAGCAGTGAGCCCAGCCAAAAGCACCTGCACAGCTCCTTCCTTCAACTGTCCTGAATTTAGGGACTCGTTTCACATCAAGCTGCTCTGACATGCAACACTTGAGGCTCTGGACACACATCCTTGTTCTTCATCCTGGTCTCCCTCTGCCTGAGCTACCCCTTCTGGAGGGAAGAGCTCTCCTCCCAGCAGAGGGAGGGCTGCAAACACTGCAGAGTCAGGAGCAGGTTTGAAAGGCAGACCCTGCAGCTGCAGTGCTCCCACCTGGACACCCATGGCGTGGAGGGGAGAAGCCAGTGCCCCGTGACACTGTGGTGGGAAGTTCTTTAGGCCTTGGTCTAAGGAAGCTCACCTGCAGGAGGGATGCTGACAACCCAATGTTGTTCCAAGCAGCTCCCTCCTTTGTAAGGTGGTTGGTGTCAGGCCCAAGCTGTGTTTCTCCTCCAGCCTGGCCTGCCAGGTTCCTCCTACAGGAGCCCTGAGGTTCCCGTTGCAGGGGAGCTCCTGACACCAAGGGCTGAGCTGAGCTCCTCATGGTGCAGCTATTCTAGGGAAATGTTAAGTGTGTTGTAAGCAGGCTTTAGGAACCAGGTCAGCCAGACTGACCTAAACCAACATTTTTCCTAATCAAGACAAAGTCACAGTGTAAAGAAGCCAAAAGCAACTCTGCTGAAGTAGTCAGGGGTGAGTTCTCTGGAACAGGCTGGACAGTGATTGTAATGAATGACCTCACATAAGGCATCACCTTTGAGCCCTAAAGATGGTACTAATTAGCCCAGCACTGGTTTAAATTACACACTAGTTTCAGGGACAACAGCCATGCATATTGCTTCCATCCTGCAGAAGGAATTTCTGCAGTCTTAGAAAGTGAGAAGATAAAATAGGAACAGAAAGGAAGGAGTGAAAGAGTGTGGGGGCATCTGGGTTTCCAACCTTCATGAGACCTTGTTCTGCCTGACCAACATGTCAAGATCAGTGTCAAGCATCTATCACTTGGACACTGACCAGACCAGAGTAGTTCCACACTGGCCATTTCCTAGCTGAGCTGGAATGGTTCCCTTCATCCCTGGTGCCCTGTCTGTTCCCCTGTAACTCTGCAGCAAGGAGTCACCAGCTGGCTCTTGTGAACCATCTGCTTTCCTGCAGTGGACTGTCCACAATGGGACAAGGACACACCTGCCTTAGTGGATTGACTCATCCCTTCCTTGAAGTGCACTGGTACAAGTCAATCTTCAGAACCAAACCTCCATATGAAGCACAACCCTACCTGTGGCTATGAGCAGAGGGCCTGCCATGTGCTGTTGCAAAGCCAACTCCAGAGAGTTGAGTGTTTTCCTTCACTTCCTTTAACAAGGAGAATTCTTTATACAGTAAATAAGTAATATACTAAATTCTACAGACTTGAAACCTACAGGGAAGTGCTGAGAAAAAAGGGATCAAGTGCAGGAGTTGATCTTTCTTGGAGGAAACACAAGAAGTCATTACATAGATGTCAGCTTGGCCATGGTTTGAGTAGTGGGACTACATCTATGGGTATGAAATCCCTAATTCTAAATTTCCCTTTAAGGGGAAAACGTTCTTCTTTCCAGATTTCCCTCTCTACCAGAGACAGCTCCACTCCAGGCTTCAGTGAGACCAGCACAGCACCAGACAGGACCAGCACAGTGATGGATGAGACCAGTGCAGAATGGGATGGGCCCAGTGCAGCATCAGATGGGCTCCTGGGCAGCAGAAGACACTTTGCATTGATGAACCAATCACTTGCCATGGGATTTAGAAGCCACCAGACACCACGCTTAGGTACTGGTACCAGGAGGTCAAACGGGACAGTCTCAGAGGCTTTCTACACCTGTACAAATGAGACCTCAGGTTTCCTCACCTCTGAAAGTGGTGGTGCCATTGAATGGCTGCCCCATGCCAGAGGGGATGGGGCTCACCTGGCAGGCACAGCCTGGGCTGTACACAACCCCAGCATCTCCCAGCTGGTGCTGCTGACACCCTTCCTCAGTGGGAGTGGACTGTATGCACAGATGTGCTTCCACCTCCTGCCAAATCCTCCTGTTGTTTACTCTGCAAGCACTTCACCCAAGTCCTTCCTGCTTCTCCCCACCAAGATGATGGCTCTGTCTCCACTCTTTAACCCTGCTTTGGGTGCATGCTTTCCTGCACTGCTCAGAGCTGCAACCTCTCTCCTAGCTCTGCCCTACCAGCAGGGCTAAAGGGTTCTCCCACTTTGGCTGAGATGAGCATCTAGGCCAGTGGATCCCCAGCACGTGCAGGCACTTGGCCAACAGATGAACGTTGTCATTTAGGAAGAGTATCCCAAATGTTTATCAGTTTCTTGGCAGCCAGGAGGGGCACATGAATGACCCTCTGTGGAGAAAGTATTGACCTAGAGTCTTCCAAAGGAAGCTCAAGTCTCTCCCCCTCTTTGGTACCAAAATGCAATTATGCTTTCTGGTGATGATGCTGTGGGCTCAGAGACCCATGAACTTGTGTGTTCAACACTGGTTTCACTGTGCTGCTAGCACTTCTGCAGGTCCTGCTGTGAGACAGTGAAGAGCAGCATGGACATGAAGTGGAGGAACCATGAGATGGATCCAAAGAGACTAATGAAACAGGAAAATCTAGGAACTATGACTTCAGGATTCATTTGCACCAGGCCAGATCTGATGGCCCCACTAGGTCTCTCTGTATCTGTGTTCCAGATCCCACAGGAACCTGACTGGCAAGTTCCAAGCAAAATTTCAAGAAAAAAAATCTTGCCTTACACAGTACTTGGCTGACTAACCAGGGATGACCAAATTTTACCAGGCATAGGAATAGAGGGCCAAAATGCTCGTTTCATGTGTCCCCATGAGGGACTACCACCCATCCCAGAGACCCAGCAGAGCTCTCCTGCCTAGCAGCTGGAAGGGATGAGAAGTGGACAACCAAATCTGTCTTGAGTTCTTCATCCTCACTGTGTGTGGAGATGGTGAGAGGGAGCTTACACAGCATGAAAATCACTCAGATCAAAGGTCATCCCAAGACCTAAGCACCACTTCAGTTCTATTTATGTCTCTGTAGTAGGAATAAGAGGGACAGAAGTGTGCATAGGCCTCTTGCACGAGTGACAGTCATCCACGGTGAACAGCCTCTCTTGATCTTCAAGAGAAGCTCCTCATGACTTGCACCAGCCTGCTCGCTACACACCCGCAACTCTCCCCCTTTCTGCGAGCTGGGACAATATTAAAGGAAACAGCACCTGGTAGACACAAACCCCAGTCTGTGCTCAAGGAGCTACCTACAAGCTCCTTGAACAAGCAGTTCTTCCATTCTGCTGTCCCCCATGTGCCACTTGTCATGATCACACAGTGACAGAGCGTGTTGCTGCTGGGCTGGCACGACTGAGACAGCCTCAATTGCCAGTTTGAAACTTCTAACAGTGGAGACCTCGACTACCATGCAGGTTATTTTTGTGCCTTGATGTCTCTCTTTTAGAAGGAGGTAAAGAATGTGCTTTGGAAAGCACAGAGTCAAAATAGAGGCGTGTTTACATGTACATCCATCTTTGAAGGTAGTTTTCATACTGTAAAATACAGAAACATAAGGAATAAAGAAATCCACTGGGATACAGGGTTAAAAAGCAACACACGACTCCTGTCTGGCTGGTTTATTCTGACACCAGAGTGGCACAAAGCAAGTGGTGAATCTGACTCAAAAAGATAAGGCTTTTGAAGAGTTTCACACCACTGATAAGAGAGAAAGTAAGAGCTCTCTGAGTGGAGCTGTAAGAGATCATAAGTGACTAGCTGAGTGCTTGCAGGAACAACCAGAAATGCTGGGCTGGGTGGGAGACAGGCAGGTGAAACTGAGAAGCAGGCACTGCATGAAGGAGAAGTTTCATTTATGGGAGGTCCTTCTGGCAGAAAAAGATGAGCAAAGGTGCCTGAGTTCAAGTGCAGCAGGTGGGCTCCTGAGCAAAAGGAGGCTGATAATGCTGTTAGTATTCATCCCATCTAAGTCTGTCTAGCAGAGGCTAAGTGAAGAGAAAAGAAGCATTTTGTGTCCCTTGGAGATTTCCTCTCCAAGTACAAAACAGATACCATTCTTAAGATCTTCTGGAAAAAAATGCAAACCCCATCAGATAATCACAGGCTCATGCAGGTTGGGTGGGAGCTCAGGAAGTCTCTAATCTGACCACCTGCTCAGAGCAGGGCTAGCAATAAATACAGGTTGCTCAGGGCTTTGTCCAGATAGGTCTCGTAAACCTCCAAGGAAGGAGCTTCTACAGGGTTTCTGAGCAGCCTCATCCTCTCCTAATTCTCCTCAGGGTGAGAAATCCAGTCTAAACCTTCCCTGTTTCAATTTATGACCACTCATCCTCCTGCTGTGCACTTATGGAAAGAGCCTGGCTCCTTCTTCTCAGCAACTTCCTCACCAGTGCAGGCAGGCTGCTGCTTGGGCTTCTTGGAGCCACCTCTCAGCTCCCAGCTATCCTGGTGACCATCCCTCCCATGCACTCCAATTTATCATCTTTCTGGCACCAGACAGTGCCAAACTGGACAATGTATTTCAGACACGGGTTTAGGATGGTCAAGAAAAGGAGTACAATCACTTCCCTCTCTCTACCTACTGCCACCCTGCCTTTGACCCCTGGGTCAGTCCCTCCATCCCAGAGGCAGGAGTCAGGATTTGTCCTTGCTGAATTTCATGAGGTTTCTGTCATCCCATTCCTCCAAGCTGGCTGGGTGCCTCTGAGTGGCAGCCCCCACACTTAAATTCATATTTTTTTCCTGTATCAAACACACAGACCTTTGAAAGCATGCACCTACAGACATGACTTCATTCCTTCGTCACAACTTGAGATGAACAACACAGAACCATTTTTTAAAGACCAAGATGACTCATTAGAAATGCCAAGGTTTGGGAAAGGAGAGGAGTTTAGAGACATGTAGTTCCTGCCCCCAAGGAACAGCCTCTGCAGTAAGGTTCATCCATCTTCTCTTTCCAAAGAGAAGAAATCATCCTCAGAAAAAAAAGCTTCATACTGGCATTTTATGGCCAAAATTCCTGGCCTGCCCTAAGAAAAATGCTTGCTGAACAATATCTGGAAAAGTTTGCCCATCTCTGAAGCAAAGGCACTGGCAACTTTGCGAGCTATTGTGCACGGTGATGCTTGGCACAGCTCTGTGTAAAAAGAACTTCTCAACACATCTCGAGATCCCAGGAGATTTGCTGGATTTAGTAAGAAAATGTAAGTGTATTCCTTCCCCTCATGTTGTCATGCAGAGCGAGAACAAAGAGGGTGGTGTGTTATGTTCTGCCTCTTGTATCAGCAACAGACTTGCTAGGCAAGAAGCAGCTACAGAATGTCTTGTATTTATCATCTGCAGGAAGAGAAGGTATCAGCTGGACTCTCACACTCCAGCAGAAGTTTGTGGTGCTGGCAGTTGGAAAAAACATCCACACACACACACAAAAATATTCTTTCTACTTGTAAGCTGAGAGCAATGATGCCTGAGTCACTGCAACCTGATTAACGTGAGGTCAAGGTAGGCTACTTGGAGAAGCAGCTCTCCAAGCAGAAAAGCTGTTTCTCTGAGGCAGGACAGAGCCACCTGCACATGGGCACTGCACACTTCAAACACACTGTCCTGGCAGGTGGCACCAGATGGCACTCTTACACAAAAGCTGCTTTTTCACAGGGTCTGCTTGCAGGCAGAAGTTGTATTTAAGCTCTAAAGAGGTACCACCTGTACTGGTTAGGGGTTCCCCGACTTCTGACAGCAGCCCGTGGTGCACCAAGGTAAAAGGGCTGGTGCCAGCACATGCTATTTCACTTTGGTAAGGGAATAGACAGCCCTGGCATAAAGCACTTGGTATCAGGGTAGCTTCATCCACACTTGGATGTACATGCAAGCAGGGAAAGCACACGACTCCTAACAAGAGGTCTCTCAGAGATGAGCAGGCAAGGCCTCTCTCAGTCTTGGGGTGCCTTTGGAAGGCCTGCCTGAGCACCACGGGGCTCTGCTGCCTCCCCCAGAGCCAGGCCAGAGCCAGCCCTTGAGCTGTGGTGGTATCTTGGAAATGAGGAGCTGGCGAGGTTTCTGAGAGATGGGGCTGCCTGCATAATCTCTTTCCCAGACCTGGTGTGTCTGCACACACCAAGTGTGGGGCACTTAATATTGACACAAATTCTGCTTCTCTACCATCTCCTCCACAAGGGAGGCAGCATAAAAGGCTTTAGATATCTTTGCATTGTAAAGCAGAAGGGGATTAATTAGATGGTTAATGGCTACAGCCCTCCGAGACCTGTCCCCTGCTTCCGTGTCATGGTGCTGACACATGAGGGCAGTCCTCAGAGGTGCTCACAGCCAGGAATGCAGGAGGTGCCAGTGTTGTGGCAGGAGTAAGAAGCTATGGCTAAAATCCCTGTGCCCGGGGCAGGCACGCTGTCCCACCTCTGGGGTGAAGCCTTTTCCCTTTCTTGCCTCAGGGCTGGGTCCTCCCTGGCAGAGGGGTAGCAGGATTCCAGCACAAACTCCCACGGAAAGCTCGGGCAGGACAGCAAAGAGCCTGTGCTGGCCTGGGGACTCTCCTGGCTCCTGGGAGAGGTTGGGCAGCCTCCCTAGAGGTGAACAATGCCCCTTTGGTTCCTTGGGACTGGCAACACATTTTCCTCCCAAGTCACTCTTCTCCTCACTCTTCTCTCCAAAGTAAATCAACGCCAAGAGGGACACGCTTCATCTCCTAAATGCCACCCGGAGGAAAAGTTACAAGCAGAGGAGAGGGGAGGCGCCGAGCCCGAAGGTCTCCCGACGGCACCGGTGCCTCCGGGGCTGAGCCGAGGCAGGTCGCACACTCCCCGCCCTGGGCCGCACGTTTCTCCCCCGGCCACCAGCCTCAAAAACGCGCATTGCAAGAAAAAACTGTGGAAGCCCAGCGGGGGTACCCCCGAGGTGGCGGCGGCAGGACGGGTGCGGGCGGCGGGTCCGGTCCCGGGGAGCCATGTGAGGCGGGAGAGCACCCGGGTACCCTCACCTCAGAAACACCCCGCGCTCAGGGGCAGGACCCGGGCACAGCAGTCCCGGGGCAGGCAGCGTGGACTCCGGTGAGCCCGCCGGCACCTCCCGTGCCCGCTGCCGGGGAGCGCT
>VYZX01032097.1:41166-55555 GCA_013401335.1 Brachypteracias leptosomus
TGGCCCCTGCAGGTAGCCTGGCTGCACCAGCCCTTGCGGCTGCTCTGTAATTAGAGTTGGGCACCAATAAAGAGCTTCGGGAAGATTATATGGCTTCAGATAAATAGGATTATGGATCCCTGCTCTCTCTGATCCTTACTCCAACCAACACTCAGGAAAACCACTTATAATAATCCTGTTGAAGAAGCCCTGATGTTTTATTAATCTGTCCCTGCTTTCGTGGCTCCACAGAGAGCAGAGTGGAGTCCCAGCCCCCAGCAGGGGCTTTCTGAGGCACAGGCACATGGAGAAACAATCCAAAGACAAGAAACCTGGCTGAAGGTTGCCAACAGTGAGGGTCCTGGTGGAAAAGTGCTGACCTGAGGCTGGCTGGAACCTGTGCCCCGGACACTGGGTTTCCATCCCTCCAGCTCTTATCCCACGCTCCCTGTAGAGTTCCTTTTCTGCTGCAGGAAACAGGAAGGCAAGAATTGGTCTCCATTGCCACACTGGAGGGGACAGGCAGTAACAGGAGTGCCTGGGAAGGGGCAATGTTGCCCTCACCAGAGCATCTTTAAAACCAAGTTGTGCAGCCATCTCTTGGAACTTAGATAAGCTACTTACAGGAGTGTATCTATGCTCCCCATCAGTCACAATCCAAGGTGCTCCTTGGCTATCCGTTGCACAAGCAGCCTCATGCCACCTCCTGCACACAAAACCCTTTATACTTGCACACACAATGGGCTCTTTCAGACACATTTCCTTTTACCTGACATTTCAGTCAAGTGTAAGGAGCCTTTGGGTAAAATGTCAGAGATAAATCCAGTCAGGATGGAGTTGTGCTGAGGAAATAATGCTGTTCCTCCTTCCTTCGTGGTAAGGAAAAGTCAATGTGGGTGCCAGTGGGTTTAAAGGGGGGAACACAGAAACCGTTACCACTGTAAAATGGGGAGAAGAAATATGTCATGGAATCATAGAGTCATTTAGGTTGGAAAAGACCTCCAGGATCAAGTCCAACCTTTGTCCAACATCTCCCTGATCCCTAGACCATGTCTCGAAGCATCATATGTACTTGTACTTGTTTGTTGAACACCTCCAGGGATGGTGACTCCACCACCACCCTGGGCAGCCTGTTCAACGCCTAACTACTCTTTTAGTAAAGAACTTCTTCCTAATATCCAACCTAAATGCAATTTGAGGCCATTACCTCTTGTCCTGTCATTAGTTACATTAGAAGAGATCAACACCAGCCTCACCACAACAGGGGCATCTGCACCTCCCACCACTAACCACACAGGGATGTCGCTTCCCTAACTGGGAAGACTCACTGGTGAAACCAGGAGTTTCTGGTTCAGTGCCTCACCCAAGCTAACACAAGGAAGCATCTCAGCAGGACACACACTGTATTTCTCCTCAGCACCAGGCCGAAGAAGCTGAGGTGGTGTCAGCTCCAGTGACTGTTTGCACAGCATGGGTGGCAGTGTCATCAGAAAAGGTCAGGCAAAGTAAACCTCTCTTGTTTGTCTGCGCTCCGGAGGAAAAATGTGCTCTGGCACTTTCACACAGGGATTGTGAAGTCCATTCAGAAGAGTCAAACATCTTGGAAAAAAATGAAATGGCCTGGAGGCAGCTCCCCTGTTTCTTGCCACTGCTGCTCCTCTGCAGACAAGG
Source organism: Brachypteracias leptosomus (assembly GCA_013401335.1). NCBI lineage: Eukaryota > Metazoa > Chordata > Aves > Coraciiformes > Brachypteraciidae > Brachypteracias > Brachypteracias leptosomus. Next base: position 42,817 of record VYZX01032097.1, read on the forward strand.
AAGGATTGTAACAAACCTCACTGTCAAGCTGCTCTGTCCTGTCTTGGAGAGCTCTGATAGGGACCCCCAAGCCTAGGACCTGTGTAGAGCTTTGAAAGGGACACTCTCCCCATGCTAACGTGGTGGCCATGAGTGGAGCCCACTGAAGGCAATGCAAACGTTGCCTCTGTGTTCAGAAAGTGTTGCTGCTGACCCTCTGGAGCCAAACAGGAGAGATATTGCTGCAGGTGGGCAGCTCTGTGCTCCAGAAGAGACCTGAGGATGGGGAAAGCCTGGGAAGGGGCAATGTTGCCCTCACCAGAGCATCTTTAAAACCAAGTTGTGCAGCCATCTCTTGGAACTTAGATATGGCAGATCAGGAGGCAACCTTGGGTGGGGGCTGAATCACATGATGGCTCAAACTCTTTTCTGCCCTGTTTTCTCTGATTTTATACTTAGATTTATTTGCAATCTGATCACAGGAGACTTCACCAGCAGCCAAGTATGTTTAGAATGAACAAGTCTCAAACTGACAGCAGATAAGACTTCCTGGCCTCACAACATTGGATCCTGTGAACGCGCATGTGTGACCAAGCTCATTTTATCAGTGCTGAGGAGTGAATCATCAACCCATTTCTCATAAAAAAGGATCCCTCTCTGCTGTGCTCCATCCTGCCACAGCCTGCAGAGAGAACTGCAAGTCTCCCGTCTTACCACCATGCATTCCCTTTTGCCTCCACCCTGCACCACCCTGAGCAAGAGGTGCAAGACAAATGAAGTAGCCCCTGGGCTTGAACCCATGCACAGCAACTCAGGACATCTTGCAGCCCGCAAAGCTGCAGCTTTTGGTTCCCCACCCCCACCCCACCCTCCTGCCAGACCAAGCCAGGAGGTTTCACAAACTCATGGAGGATGAGTGTTGCTTGAGGAATGTGGGATGAATTGCCTATGTTGGTGACTTGGGGTTTGCTGCGTGCAGGCTCTGTTGTTACAGGAGGGGAGGTCTGCCTGGGGTTTGCCTTCACAGCAGAGCTGTTCATCAAGTCTGGCAAAAGATACCATTTGTCCCGTTAATTTTCCCAGCTTTGGTGTTCATATGGATGGAACAGCTGGTTTCTGCCACAAGCCATCTTCCTAGCCATAAAGGAGCTGTGCAGGCTCCATACTTCTGCCCTTCAGTAGCTCTTTATTGCAATCCTGCCTTTAGTTCTCTCCGGCTTTTCTCTGGATTCGATTACCTCTCACTGTATTGCTTGGGCCTGGTTTTGCTCACTTGTCACACACAATCTGCCCTCCTTGCTCTGTATCTCAGAAAGAGAAAAGACTCTTCCCTGTTTTGGGGTGGGTTTTTTTTGCTAGCAATCTCCCTGGAGAAAGATACAACTTTCAGGCTGACTAAATGAAGGAAGAGTAACTTCAGTATAAGGGGATCTCCTTCCAGCAGTTTGTTAGCATTTGAAGACACTAAATAACTGCCCTTCAGCAAACTCAGGTGAATGGGAAGCTGCAGGACAGCAGAGAAGGGTGGAAGGATTTCCTACATCTCAAACCTTTTCCTAGGAAGGATGAGGGGTACAGCTGCGTGCCCTGCTTGACTGATTTTTACCCAAGAAGATAAGGTGCACAAAGAAGTGGGAGGCAGATGGATTTGGTGCAGAAAGGACCTGAAGAGCCACTGGAACAGGACTAGCCAAGTCAGGGCAAGGAGACTGCATCAGCTCTGCTCATACAGAGTCAAGTTCAAACCCTCAGTTACCTACATGATGACCAGGGGACAATCCCTGCTGGATCCCTCAAGCATGGTGGTGAAGTTGGACACTCATATCTTGGCTACGTCCAACAGGATCTGTTCCAGTGGGAGCCAAGCAGATCTGGTGCACACAGGCTGGTTGAGGGGAGCAGGGGGACAGTGTTCCCTGCCCTGCCAAGGGTTAAAAGCAAGGTCCAGATCCCCAAGCAGGCCTTTCGAGGAGAAAAGCACAACCCAGCAATTCAGGCATGTCTCACCCCAGTCCAAATGACATTGTTTCAGTGCTGTCTGCCTCGCCCCTCACTGGTAATTACAGACTTTCACTACAGGGCAAAGAGAGACAGGCAGAGGAAAAACCTTCATTACAGACTTATCTCCTAGAGTAAAAGCAACCTCAGTGTAATTTCTGGGGCACGCTGCCAGGATCAGCCACCACAGCAAAACGCTTACATTTGGGACAAAAATAAAAGGGGGAGAAGTGTTAAGTGATTTGGGAAGACCAGAAGCCCACCAGGTTGGCTGCTGTACAGCACTGGGTGTGGGGAGCACTTTGGAGGAACTGAAAAGCTGCCCTGGTTTGGAGCAGTGTGGTTTGCATCTTACATTCTTCCTTCCTTCCTTCCTTCCTCCTCTGCATGCTCGTGTACCCTGATGTGTGCATGTGTCCCTCTGTCACCCCTGGCAAGCACCAGTGGGCTGGGAAGGGATGGTTTCTCTGGGCTTCCCAGCTTGATGTTCCTCAAAGAAGCAGATGAAGCTGTAGCTGTCCTTGGCTGACCCCTCTCTCCTTTACATATGATACAGTTTCAAGAACAGGTTTCTTGTACCCAAAACTGGGGGCTCCTTCTCACCTTGTGTATATCAAAGTTTGAGCTCTGTTAGAAAGGATGCAGGAAGACTTTTCTTCCCAGTAGGACATGCCTCTGTTGGAGCCCACAACCATTTCCCATTGCTGTGGTGCATCTCCCAGGGTTGGTGCTGTCTGGCTGACACCTCTGGGAAACATGGTCTCACTCCCACTGCTTAGTTCCTCATCCCAGCTTTCCCACAGCAAGTGACAGAGGTCCAAGCTCAGTTGCTCTCCTTGCCTCTGTGAAAGTGGGAACTGCTATCCTAACACGATGAGCTCCATGTTTGTAGGAGAGATCATTTCAGTAACATTTTTCCTGCTGCTGATGGTAACACCTCCTTCTTCCAGGATCTAGGGTTTGATGCTGCCTCAGAAAGATCCTTCAAACCGAGAGGCCTTGTCCCCAGGCAGCTAAGAGCAGGGATGGGAGAGGACCAGGAGGAGAAAAGTGTTCATTAAGATGTGTCTAGGGGACTGGCTGAATTTTAATTGTTCTTTCCTAGTTGGTGAGTGAGCAGAGGGAAAGATTTACCTCCTGGCCTTTCCATTTGGGCATGTTGACATTTCCAGGCGGCTCTCTGCTCTGATGGAGAGCTCTGACGTCAGGTGGGCTGATTAAAGCCTGCACTGCCTCTGACTCATGTGGCCACGGCCTGCACGAGGGGATTTGTAACGTGTCTCTTCTCTCTCTACCCCTCGTTATGGCTGGGTTTAAATAAACAAAGCTAAGCTCACTTCACAACTTCAAGGAAGACGTAGCTGGGCTCAGGCTCAAATACACATTGCTATGGCAACAGATGCTGTCAGGTGCAGGCAGACATGGCACTCCCAGCAGCAGGCTCCCCTGCCCAAGCAGCACGTGGGCTGGCTGCAGGCAGGCTGGGTGAAGCTGGCACTGCTTGGGCATGCACCCAGTGCTGGCCTTGCTGCTCTCCCAGCCTCAGGAGAGCTCACCTGAGCCAGCCAGACACCCTCTCGTTGAGCAAGAACCACTCTAGAGGAAGCACTGCTAAGTGGGGTTGGCAGAGCTCCCTGCCTGACTGGTGTTTCCAGGCTGGAAAGCCCTCGTGTGGCTTTTTCAACCTGCAGAAAGGAAGAGAGGGACTTCTTGGGTCAACAAGTCTCACAGAGCTGCAGCCAAGCATGTAACACAACCCTCTTCATGCACTGATCGAGCTCGGAAATAAGGAGATAAGATTTATCAGCTGCCTTCTGGAAGCCCTACTGAGCAAAGCCCTCACACGTGCTAGGCAGATGCCCAGCAAGGGAACAGAGATGCAGAGAGAGGTGGTTTCTCCAGCTGACCTGGAGGGTAGATAGGTTAAGCAAGGCAAGGCAAAACAAGGCAGAGTCTCCCTGGAATGCTGAGCACAGTCCCTTTGCTGCTGCTGTGTCCTGTACAGCTCTTGGTTCATCAAGAGCTTAAGTATGGCAGCAGCCCAAAACGTGAGGCATGAAACATGCCCAAAGGCAGCAGCATGAAGGAAAAGGCTCTTTGAAGTGCTCAAGAACTCCCTGCCTGTGGCACTGTGCCTGTGCATCTCTAACGTCCACTGAAGCACAAGAGATCTGAGAGGTTCTGGTTTGTGTGGCAGTGTTGCCACATCTCTCTTTCTCCAGCCATCTCTGCACATTTAGTGGTTTTCTTAAAGCCTCAGCACCTGGGGTCCTGGGAATGTGGAAGCTTCTCACCTTCCCTGCTCTTTGCTTAGGTGACTTCTGATACCCCATTGGACACTGTGGAAAGGACAGAAAACAACTGGAGCCAGGAATCCAGTCTCCTCACACAGATCACCAAGACTGGGGAATAATTTTGAGGTTAATCCTCATTTTGTAGGTTTAATTCTTCCCCAGATGGAGTGCTAAGTCATTTTTCTCCCACAGCTGATTGGAAAGCAACCTTACCTCCTACAGTCAATGCATCCTGCCACATTGGGGAAGTTAATAGTATGAGGCAAGTTTGAACATGTGAAATGTTTTTATGACTGCACAGATTGAGCCACATTTCCGCGACAAATCACTGAAATCTGAGAAATCTCCTTTACAACACAAATTCCTTTCTTTTGTGTGTCTTTTCCAACTCAAAGTCAAGTCAGGAACTCGCCGGGTTCTGCAGTAACTCCCATCTAGCAAAACTGTGGGTGTAAGAGAGATGAAAAACAATTGCCTGAGGTCTCCAGGGCTGTCCACAATGACTCCAAACCCCAAATTGCTCATCCCTTGAGCATGGTTTACGACTGCAACGGATCCTGGTGGAGCTGTGTAACCAGCACTTAAATAAAGGGGAGGCAGCAAGCCCTCCTGAATCAGTGGCATCTGTTCTGGGAAGGGCTGACCCAGAGGCAGCCACAGCCAGAAGGTACTGAAACCCACTGTCTCCTCCTCGAAACAGAATTGAAGGTCACAAAGTAAAGACCCCTGCAACCAGTGCTGGCCTCTGATTAAAAATAAATCCCTTCCATGCACAGACAGTGGTTTGAGAAGTACTGAACTGTGGTTGAAGCCTGGAGAGTTGATGGCTGAACATCTCAGAATGGAAACACAGATGGCATCAATTCAGGTACAGCTCTTTACCCCCAGCCACTGGCATCAATACACAGACATGCCCTCTCCTCCTACACTTAACTGCTTTCACGGTAAAACTGATTTTTAAGGTGTTTTCATCCGGCAACAAATGTGAAAGCAACTTAAGTCTTAGGAATGACAGAGATGAAAGGCTGCCTGGTGTCCTACCCAAGCCACCTCTGGAGTCAGGAAAATCATGGTCCTCTGGGGACAGTTGGTGTTTTGCCCCAGAACAAGAATTAGCATCATTATTTCCAAGCGATGGTGGCTGTCACTGTCACTTGCCAGGTAAACAAAACCAGCTCCTCCTACCCTCTGTACTGTACTCTCAGGGCTAGCAGACAGTAGAGATATTTGGGCACTTACAGGGCTCACTGATTTATCTAAATGTACTAGAGGAAACAGTGGTAAAATCCATCACATGATTGGCACACATAACTTAGTGCTGTCAGTTAGAACTGTGAGGGAAGGGCCAGCATTGACAGAGGTGAAAACATCCTGTTACACAACACAAGGGCACGAACCCTTTCAAGAAGCCAGGTTTTCATAAAATACCTGAAGCAGGATTTTTGGAGACCCATTAAAAAACCTCAGCACCTTAAACTCCAGCCCTAACCAGAAACATTCCTCATGAGCAGGTTAATGTATAAATATACCTCACATCACATCTGTACTGCTGCAGAAATTAAATTCTCACAAAGGACCCAGTGCCAGCCCCTTGCAGAGGCAGGATTACCAACCCAAGGAGGCTGTGATCCCAAACAGCAGCTCTTATGATCCCGTCACAGACAGAAAATCTTGCAGCATCCTACACAAATATTAGCCAGCAAGTAGCTTTGCCTGGTCTTTTGCTGTCTCATCAATCCCCTGCCAGTCACTCTCCCCTCCACACAGGCTGCCACCCTCTCCTGCTTGACCAGATACCCAGTGGATTATTTTTGTCTTGGATCACACAGTCCCAATGGTACAATTACACACTGACCTCAAAGACTTGCTTTTAAAATTACCCTTCTTCAGCAAACCCTCTGTCTAGTGGGTTGGGTGGTTTTCTTATTTTTTATTTTTATATCTAAATGGTTAAATAGTGGGTGTGGTTGAGGAGAGAGGAAAAGAAGAAAGAGAATGAAGCAGACAGAGCAAGCAGTAGGGGGTAGGGTTGGAGGGTCACAAGTGTCCTCCTCAGGACAGGGAAGTCCATGTACTCCAAGGAGGAGACATTTGGCTTCTTCCCTTCCCTCAGCAGCATTCCCTTCTGGAGGGTTGGTTCTCCTTGCTGACAAATGTCAGTTCACCACAGAGACAGCAGCAGTCCCTTTTCCTCACAGCTACTCCTAAGGACTTCTTCTTGCAGCCAGTACCTAAACCTAGAGACACAACAAGCCAGTGTCCTTCAAACCTGGCATGAAAATTGGGACTTCCCCGTAAACACTCCCTGATGTTAAACATTTTCTACACAGAAGAGACAGAAAAGCAACTCACAAGTGCTCTGAAGGGGCTAAAGGCAAACGGGTTTAGGGCAAGGACAAGCAGCCACAACTGTAGAGCTGTGTTCACAGTGAAACCCATGGTGTCACTTGGCCATATTGCTGCTCAGCTGACAGTTCCATCAAATCCCTGCACAAAAACCTCTTCAGGAGAGATGAGCATCTTCTTTGAGGATGGAGAGTAGGAGGGAATAGGACACCAGTCTGTTCTGGCAAGAAGCAACTCACAGGCTGACAGGAGAAACTTCAAATCTGCAACAACATCTCCCATCCAAGCTGCACACACAACTTTTCCAGTTTGCTCCACACTAGGGCTTTCCCTCCATGCCCTAAATAGCTTTAAAACCCAGCTGAAATGGGTTTAAGGCTGACTAGAACCACAGAGAATTGGCTCCAAGTGACACAAGGAGCTTTGGCTGGACTGGTTGTGAAAACTGGCCTTTTAACAGCCAGTGGCTGCTGTTCCAGCCACCTTGTGCTCATAATGGTCTCCACAAGAAGGCATCTGGCAGGTGAGTCTGAACCCCTGCTCTGCGTGGGGGTTCAGTTGCTTAGGACAGATCTGAACACCATCAGCCTGGCAATGATCTCAGTATTTTGGGTAAATTCAGTGTTCCTGATGTTTGGGAGGGGATGGTCCTCTTCCCTTCATCCTTCCTGCAGCTTCCTTTGGACACAGCATCTTTTCCCCCTCTCCCCTCTCTGCAGAGCTGTCACAGAGCTGGCCTCACCCACGCCTGCAGTGGCTGCACCTTACCCTGGGTGAACTGAATTTTGGGTTGGTGAGGGGGTTTTTTTGGTCAATTTTGTGAAATGCTTTTGCAATGGATTTTGATCCCCAGTGGAAGAGACTCCAGGCTGGTTAGCACAGCCAGGCTGGGGCAGAAAGGAACATCAGAGCTGATGGTGAGTGACACCCAGAAATGCTGGCGAGGGACACGATGATGATAAAGAGGCACCTGAGGACTCACCCCTTGTCTCATTGGGATTTTAAAAAGCCAAATCCACCTCCCAACATTGCTGAATAGTGTTTGTTTCACCAGCCTCAGCCAGTAAGACACCAGTCAAAGGTATCAATCCCTGCAACACAAAAATTCCAATTCCAAACTCTGCTCTTTGAATGAGCTCTGGTGTATTCGCTCCCTTTTGCAGTCCTGGGGTCAGTCAATTAGCGACTGCCTGGGGAGAAGCTTAATTAAGCTCAGATAACACACCAAGAGGTTTCACCCCCTTGCCCTCCCTCTATACAGATGCTCCTTTACACATCTGGATAAAAGCTTCGCTGGGAAGCCTGGAGAGAGCAGTTGCTTCAAGCAGAGAGTCCCGGCGAGCACATCTGAGCTCCCGAAGAGCATTGCAAACTCTTGCATCATGCAGAGGCAGGAGAAGCCAGAGCTTCTGGCTCAGAAGTGAGAAGATCCACTCTGGCAGCTGCTGCCACGGGGATAGGGTGTCACTGGGAGCAAGGAAAGGTGTTTTTACTGAGGAAACGTGGTGCCACGAGTTATTAGTCTTCTCGCAGAGGCAGGAGTCCTAGGGCTGCTCTGGTGGTGCTGCTCTCGCAGCAGGAGCCAGCCAGCCACTCAGGACTAGTCTGACAAATCTGGCTCCAGCTGCTCGGCTTTATTAAGGACAGAAGCCCTGGAGGGGTGGGATCCAGAGGCATCACAGAGATTTTTTTCCCCTTTCCTAAGCACAAAAGACAGAAGTGGAATGTAGCTGAGGAATGCTGCGCCCTTGGAAGGGATGTAATAAATCTCCTTGGATGTGATATTCGGTTTATTTTGCGGGAGTCATTCAAAAGGAAAATGCAGATTGTGGGGCTTTGGGCTCAGCCTATGCTGGCAAAGGATCTCTGACAAAGAATGTCCATTGGCAGGGAATCTCCTGACTGTGCAAGTGAGCAAACGCCTCGTTTTCACTTACTCTAAAAGCTGCCTTGCTCTTATATAAAAGGTTGCTATAAGGCAGACTGTGATCGGGTCTTCTCCAGACCCACCAGAAGAAGGACGAGTGAAAATCAGCCTGATTTGCGGGAGGAAAGATTTGGGCTGTGCTCAGGAAAGTGGGGTTTTTTCCCAGAAGGTCTCCTGGGTCGCAGGGGGCTGCTGGGGAGGCTGCAGCATCCCAACTGCTAGAAGCATTTCATGGAGGCATCAGGCACTGCTCCTGGGTGACTCCACCTCAGAGAGCAGGGCTTGGCTCCAGAGACTTCCTGAAGTCCCCGCCAGCCCTCTGGTGATTATTACTGTAGGATTATTATCGGGAGTGGGAGTGTTGCCTTTGGGAGAGGGGTTTAAGGAGGATTCTTTGTGCACTGAGGGTGACTGGACCCAGGGATAGGTTAGCAGGCAGAGGCTGGGGAAGAAGCAAGCATGAGGGAGCTGAGTGCACGTGGGCTTGATTTACCCCAGCACCACGGCTAAGAAAGATCCCAGAGGTGACCGAGGACCCATCACAGAGTAAGATGAGGCCGGGCTCACCCACAGAGGAGGGATTACTTCTGAGGTCTCAGGTCTACCAGTGAACTCCTTGGGAAGGTCAATAAGCCATTTGAGAACCCTAAACCATCCTCTCGTCGCTCTGTTCACCCTCCAGAAATGCAATTTTGCTCCCTCCACCAGGTTACTGGAAATTGCCCTTTCTTGTGTGCTTGTGAGAAAAGATGAAAAAAAGGATACCACTAACAATGAGATGTTTGTTGAGATTTAAATCTCCTAGAAGAGGAGGTGTGTTTGCAGTGCTCAGTGGAGGGGCTAAGGCTGCCACAGTAGGACCTTCAGGCCCTTGCCTGCCATTGTCACCTGTTGGAAGTCACAAGTTTTCAGTGTTTCTTGTCAGGGAACACGAGTATTTTCTGCTCTGCACCCTGTGCTTTCACATGGAGAGGAGGTGCCTGCAGAGAGCAAGTGACCTTACCAAGAAGCTGGCAGTCTTGGGTTAGCACCAGAGCTGGACTGAGCACTTTGTGCTGTTATCATTGCTATTGATTTTACATTTATAGAGAGCTGCAAATTTACACAGCGCTTAATAAACACAAAGTTTCCTGGACTGCGACTAGTGATAGGAGAATCAGGAGGCCTTTTTTAAAAAAAAAACACAATTAAAAAAAAAAAAACAACCAACCCGTGAGATTTCTGTGTTATTTTTTCCACTACAGTAACAGGCTGGAGATTAGAGGAGTTGCAGCCACACTCCTGCACAGCCACAAACACCAGGACACAGTGAGAGCAAAGAGATCTAACATCTCCCATAAGAACAGCAATTTTTATACCACTTATCCCACTGGCATCATCCAGAGATGAGGTATCTGCAAGCAGGGAAGTCAAGTAACACAAGATGGGTGAATTAATTCCCTTGGAGCACAGCACCAGTATCAGCACAAATATTTTGACTCTGGACAAATGGTTTGTTCATCAGCTTAAAAACGAAACCCTTTTGGCTTAAATCTTTGTGGGCATTTAAAGAATGTTTTTTTCTAAAGGGGCCTCTGAATGTCCCCTGTCCCCTCCACTGTACATCCAAAAGTATCACTTTGTGCCACACTCTGTGGCAGAGAGACTCAAAGGAAGGAAAAGGAACAGCAACCAACCATGAGGACAGGGAGGATTAGAGACAGCAGGGAGACTGAGCCCAGTGTTTAGGAAGCACTCAGGTAAATGGAAACAAACACTTGATGGCAATTTTGGGGAAAAAAAATCCAACAAAACCAAAAAAAAAAGGCTTTAAATGCAGAAATGACACGTGCCAAGGCTGTGCTACAGCAGAAACTCTGTCAGGAAACCCCCTGAGATATTCCCTAGAGGTGGGAATATCATCCAGGAGCCTGGGTCCTCCTCTGCAAGTTCTATCTTCAGCTTCTCCCAAGGAGCTGAAGTTCTGTCACTCTTTCCTCACTGCTTTTGCCCTAGAGATCTGGCTGTAGATAGAGGTGTACTGCTCATAAAGTTTACCTTGGCAGGCTGGGAACGTTCTACCACGGGCTGCAGGGTGTGGCTGAGTGTGCCCAGGCCCTTTCTGCACAGCTCCTCCATATCCTCTGGAGGCTGCCATGGACCAGTGGCCCAGCCTTGGAAAATATGGTGCCCCACAGAACACTGGTCATGAGCTGTACCCAAAGGAAGCCAGGCTGCACTCAGGGAAAACTTTATGAAAGACTTTATGAGACTCCATGGGCTCTACCTCAGCTCTTGAGAAGCTCACCTGAGAATACTCCCTCACATTTCAGCCCTGACACTGTGATTTCAACCTTGACCTACTGATGTGCCATAAAAAGTGTCCCCTGATTTACATTTTGGGAGTGCAGGGCACGTACAGACAGAGCATCATTATTTCTCTGCCTCTTCCACCAGACTATCCCCCAAATACCTGAGGATGGCTTGAGAGTCCGAGGTTCCCGAGCAGTATTTCCCTGCCAAGTGTTGCTGCTGGTGAGAAGGATCCTGCAGCAGGTTTGAAGCTCCTTGGCCTTACTTCAGGCACACCCAAGTGCAGCTGTGCAAGGCCATCTGTCCAGGTATCCTCCTGAACCTCTCATGTCGAGGCCAAAGGCATTCTGTCCAGTTCTACATGATCACACAGGGAATTACATGTTGTCCTAAATATGAGTTTTTCCTCTGTATGCTACTGCTGAGCCCCAGCAGTTCTGCTGTGCACACTGTTATTGCCAAGTCCTTGCCAGTGCTCTCCACAGAACATTTCAACTCGGCTTTAACCCACCATTGCTCCATCTGTACATCTCAATGCAGCTGCCAGGCACACATAATGTGATTCAATTTGATCTCGGAGCTTTTCTACATGGGCCAGTAGATATCAGAGTCTGAGTATACAAGTTATTTTCAGCTCGTCTGTGACATCCAATTCCACCCACCAGGCTTGCAGAGATATATAAATCATGGAGGTGTCTAAAATAACAGGCCCTGAGGAAACATCTGTCACCTCCAGAAGCTTGGGAGGGAGGAGGATGAAGCATTCAACTCAGCAACTTACTGAATTTTCTTTTAGCTCCCAGAAAGCAGAGAGCAGCAACTCTTCCTGACACAGCTCAGATGCCTTGGCAGTTAGATTTCCACATTGCTTTCACACTGTGTTTGACCTGTGAATGTAATGCAGGCAATACAGCGATGCTCAGCAATCTGGATGACACTTGTGCCACCTCACCTTTATCTTCAAAAGGAATGGATTGCTTCAATTCCTTTCTGTTTCTGGATCTTTTCCTGAAAATTGACTGGCTGCTGGCCCTTTGCACTCGATCTCTTAATCAAAGCAACACTGAACTTGCTCTGCTGGAACGTACCAATGGCTGTTCTAGTCCCCAAACCTGCCACCTCCTGCTCTGGTGAAGCATGTGGACCACAGCCTTGCTTATCTGACAGCTGTTAACCTTTTTACACGAAAAATCGGGATGAGAGCTGGGAAGTTCTATTTTCATTCTCTCTTTTGAAGCGACCTGTCTTGGACCTCAACTCCACTCTTCATAGTGGAGAAAACAGCAATGGAGCAGTGAAGAAAGGGGGAAAAAAAGCAAATTAAACTGTATGGAGTGGTACTCATGGGTGACTGCTGGCAGTTGTGAGGCGTGTAGGTTCTGGAGGCAGAAGACAGATGGTGCTGCTCTCTTTCTGCTGGCAGAGGCAACCACTGGAGAGGAACCAGGGCCAGGTTCCCCTCACAGGCCTGGGCCTAAGGGTGGGGGGGAGGCAGGACCCACCTCGGCACCTCTTCTGCCTGGGTGCCAATCGGGCAACGGCCAAACCCAGGCTCTTCCCCCCTCACCTGCCAAGTATTTACGTTCGGGTGAGCGAAACTATCCTGCAGGGGACAGCGCACGACGGCGGGACCAGGGGCCTGCCCCCCGCTAGGAGGCCTCGCCTGATGGCGCTGAGGGGGCCGGGAACGCGTCCTGCACACCCCCTACGCCTGCCGGGGGGGTGGATCACCGGTGATCCGCCCGCCGAGGGCCCCGGCCCGCCCGTTTTCCACCGGCTGCGGAGCTCAGCGGCCTCCCCGCCCGGGTCCCCTCAGCGGCCGGGGCCGCCATCAGGCGAGTCACCGCCTCACACCCCGCCGCGCGCGGACGATGACGAGGCGCCGCGCGCGCAGCGCCCGCCC
>VYZX01032107.1:0-15457 GCA_013401335.1 Brachypteracias leptosomus
ACAGACCCACTACAACTACTGAACTGTAACCCTTATACTCTATTGACCTGTTTCAGAGTCCTGGGTAAATCACTTGATCTCACCACACTTGTTTTTCCAGCTGTGAAACACCAGCAACATCTATTACACAAGGACCTGGGGAAAAGTTCCACACTTAAATATAACTGCAAGACTTCATAGGACACAAGAGTTTTTGTATCTGAAAAGTCTGCTCCCATACCAATTTTTCCAACAGTTTCTCATACCTCTAGCTGCAAACTTAAACTTGCTATTTTCTCATAAAGTTATATTATTTTCTCACACTGTTCTGCAGTAGCTGTGGTTTTAAATGTCAACATGAGAGCAACTTAACAACTCTAGTAACTAAGAATATGTCAGCATCCTACTCAACAGATTTGTTTACTATCTCTTTTCAAAAGCCTGTTTACTCGAATGACAATGTTTTAATGCATTTTACCCCCCTTAACCCCACAGAGCTAGAAATGATGAGCTGGAAATGCTCCTCCCTATCTTGGGAAATACTGAGTTGTTTACTACACTGTGGCTGGCAGAGCTCAAGCTGTGCAGCCCTTCTGAAGGCAATTCCTCTGCCCATGAGAACATAAAGCTGCACAATTAATTGAGCTGAAATCACTTCAGAGCATGTCATAGCAAAATCTTATAACCTATAAACCGAAGAATTTGGTTCTCATATGTGAGACTCAGGTCCTAGTTTGCACAGCACAGCTTTTCAAGTTGTTAGGGGAATCGCTGGAAAACAAAGTACGGACCCTCATCTCTTGTGCCCTTTCTGAAGACTCTTTTCAGTATAAAGGTATTTCTCTGACTACCAAAGCATAAGGCACAAATGAACACACGAAGAAGGCAAATCTACTTTTCATTCAACACTGTACTTCAAGAAGAAAATGCAGTTGAATGAAAAGCAGAACTTGCTTAAGCCGTTCTACTGCCTTCTGCTATGAGTTCACTAGTAAACTAATGATACTATAAAAGCAGCAACAGAATGAGAAAATGAAGACCCATGGTTTGATGGATGGACAGATCTGCATCTGGAAAACTTCCTGAAGTGGTAAAATGTATTCTGCTTGAGCAGCCACCATTTAAAAAAAGCTGCAGGTTCTCTTTTACTTGCTTGACAGCTCACGTACAACAGATAAGGAAAACAGCAGCCCCTGACAAAAGTCATTACAATAATAAGGGTTTGATCTAATAGATAAGCACAAATTAGGACTGCTTAAAAACTGTCACCTGAAACAAATGGACTATCAAAAAGTTGAGAACTCACCAGTTAAAATACTGCTGCTCTCATTAATTCAGTTTCCACCTGACTGTCATTTCTTCTACTAGGTACCATCAAAATACAGTTAATTGTTAAAGATGAAAGGACAGAAGACATTGTTTTGTGTTTGGGACGCTTTCTGTCATATTCAATAGAGACTGTTTTTAAATAGAAAAGAAACTGTAAGTGCTACATTTTTTCTACAGCAACTCAGCATGGTCCTAACAAAGCCACTGTGCTTCTGTCACCCCCTAACATTCCTTCAGCTTCCTCTATGTAACTGGTTGCAGAAATACCAAATTACTCATTTGGGATGCAAAGCTTAAAAAATAGGAATAAGAGGGGTGAGAGCACTGAAGTTCTGACAATTTATGTGCTGGAAACCAGCTACAACAGTGCAAAATTTCTTAACAAAGAAATGCTTGGGCTGTACGTCCCACAAAACACCACAATGCTCTTTGAGAATATTTCACTGCAAAAACATAGAGGGGGAACATCAATAATTACAAAGTATTTCTACTTTGCCTTGCAGTTTTCCTTTCACTTTCTGGTCATGCTTCATATTTTTAGACTAAAAATATATGGATAATTATACAGACATCATCGTACAATGGGAAAAAATAACAGAAATTCTAGTACTAAGGATGGAGGTTTCTTCTGCATTGTTTAATTTGTACCACTTTGACAAACCAAAGGATACAAAATCCTCAGGATTTTCTACAATCATTCATTTTTTACGATAGCTGCCAAATTATACCTATGCAGGAATCAAAATTCTGAAGCACAGAGGTCTAGCAGGAAAAAGGGGGGAAGTGGAGAAAGAGAGAGGAAAGAGGAGAGAAAAGAAAAAAAAAGGGGAAAAAACAAAGGAAAAAAGGAAAGAGGAAAGGAATTTAAGTAACTCAATTTATTGCTATCCTAAAATCGTCTCAAAGATTTAGACTCAGGTCGCTAGAACTAAAATGCTGTTTGAAACAAGTACTTCTTAGGAAGACAAACAGGTGAAACTGAGCTAAAATAAAAATTAAAGACACTATGACTTTTATGTATGTGCCCAGAAAATCAAGACTATAAAAATTATGACTTCCAATGGTTGATTTTTTTTTTTTACAGTTAATTCATGTAAGCAACAATAGACTCAGAAAATCTCCAGCTATTTTATACGTTTTCTGCTAGGTCTCCAAAACCCAGCATTTTTCCACTTTGTTTCTACTTAGCAGGTACCAAATGAGCTCTGCTTTCTAGATCATGGCTTAGAAAAATGTTCTCAAGGGAGACAGGGAAAGGAATAATCTCCCGATTTGTTCTTGAGGGAAATTAAAAAAAAAAAAAAAGTACTTCTGGTTGTAAGCAGTTATGTCTTTTGCAAGAGAAGGAAAAAAGTCAGATCAGAAAACCTCAAATCATTATTACTAGAGATCAATTATTCTAGTGTGAAGACATTTGCTATTAAAACATCGTGGATGACATTTGTTCCATTTGATGTCTGCATTTGAAAAAGGTCTAACTAAATTTTGCTTTTCTATTCAAACATCTATTTAGAAACTGGGATGGTTAAAATTCCATTCCCCTAGTGTACAATAACTAACTATAGCTTCCAAGCAGGGACCAAACAGCACTATATTCTATTTATATGCATACAATTTATTTAAGCTAAGACTGTGGTCAGGTGCTGCCAAGGGGTCCAATGTTCTTGCTGTCACTCAAGGTGAAGAAAGAAAAAAGCAATCCATACTGGCAACAGCTGATGCTATATTAGAATGGAAAGCTGCAGCATCAACTGCTCCAAGATGGTCCCATAACTGGAGTAAAACTCTGCACCACCACAAAACTTTCTCTCCCATCCTCCCAAAACCAGCCACATTTTTGACCCACAGATCTATGGCATGTACAAATAGAAGACTTGGGACATTTACTTTTTTCAATATAGCCTGTAGTGATCTCTGAGTGTTTGGATTTGTCATGACAAATTTTTGCTTATACAGAATCCTACAGTATTTTTTTTGCAGAGTGTTGCATAGGTGTTCTATTAATGTCTGCTGTAGTAAAACATTTGAATCCATGCATAGAAAAACTGTATTTAATGTTCACGTTTACACAAAGCACTTGACAAGAACAGAGTAGAATATCATGCTTAGAGACCATCTTTGAATGCTTTCAATAGCAGGTCGGCTGCCAGCCCAGGAGACAAGACACCACTAAGAACCTTTTCTTCTAGAAGTGGAATCTTATCCTTGACTGCCAAGTGACTCCGGAAATGTTCCAACATATTTTCTTGAATGAGATTCCACATCCACACTTTCTGCTGCTTCCGTCGTTTGGCAATCAGCTCACCACTTGCGAGCATGAGGTCACGAAACTCTATCATTTTATCCCACATATCCGAGACACCTTCTCCAGTTTTGGCAGAGATGCGAATTATCTGTTGGATTCAGAAGAATTTTTAAAGCCAAGTAAGTCTTGTCCAACAGCTTTTATAATGAGTGAGAATTTTTAATGAGTCCTTTAGCTAAAAGGTACAGTGCTGCAATTTTACTTAAATGTGGAGTTAATGCCATATTCTAGTAAATACACTCTGGTAGCTACTCTTTTGCACTTAAAATATTCCAGAAAAGAGGTATTTTGACTGGTTTTTACATTTGCTTTTCAGACTAGGAATCCATTTCATCAAAACTATTTCAGACATCCAACACGACCTTTTAAATGGAACAGGTTTTCTTTTTTAAAAAAATCTCTTTCTTTCCCCAATCTAATGGATAGGGTACAGCCTCTACACATCAGTATTTTACTTCTTCCAGTTGTCAGACACCGCCATCACTGCAAGAGAGACAGATTTCTGATAACCTGTTTAATTTGTCAGTCTCAAGCAGTTCTTTTGGGTCACATTTATCAGATGTGGCCTCTCATCAGATCTAGAAACAAAAGTTACAAAATGATGGCTAAGGCTCAAGCAGCTCAGCTGATTTAAACTTAATTCAATGAGTCAATTTTAACACCAGGGTAGAGCAAACCTCCTTTATATATACACATATATAAATAAAGGGAGTGATAGTGTGTGTGCTTATTTTATATACACATATTAAAAATTAGTACTGAATCTTTTACTTAATTTCTCATAACCTTTTAATAGATGGAATATTGCATTAAAACTAAAGGTTCCCAGGATAAGAATTCCAGTAATGAAGACATACATTGTATATACAAGTAGATGATGTGCTTGCCCCAAAACTTTTATTATGTAAGAAATTAAAAAAAAATAGTGATAAAGGAAAACACATGAACAAGCGAAGGAACAAAGACAATCACAGGTTTCAGAGTTATAAAAGACAGAAAAATAGCTGATGGGATTTTTAAAGAGATGCATAGTTTATAAAAACCAAGACAAGTTTGTACTATGTCTGCTAGTGCTGGGATTGCAGCTCAGGACAGAAATCATGGGGAGCAGGACTGGCTTTGCACAGTGTTTCATGGGGCACACCTTGGGATCAGACGTGACACAGGAACAGCAGCTATCAACTCTCTCACTAATGTAGAAACCTTAGTGTAAAACGAAACAGAAATGAATTTTATAAAAGAGCCTGGGGAGGTTAGTGTAGCTAGATAAGATGATAACAATCCTAACTCATTCAGCACTTTTTCTGGGGCAGGGGAAAGAAAAACCAAACAAGCAAAGAGAACAAAACACACCCAACCCCCCCTCAAGAAACCACAGTGAAGTACGCGAACCTTTGGTCTCCAAACCTTTGAACGTTTGCGAAGCAGCTTCATAGCACTAACATACTCAGCTTGGATCCTCCGTGCAGGCACAATTAAATCACCATCAGCTTTATTTATAGCAACTAGATCTGCCATCTCGATTATACCCCGTTTGATACCCTACAGGAAACAGGGAGAGAAATCATCAATACACAGGAGGACTGGGACATGCTGATTTATCACAAAAAGCAGACCAAAACGTTTTGTTAGTTCCTAGTGGCTCTTACTGACTTTTTTGTGTGTGCATATGTGTGTATGTGCTAGTCATGCAACAGTCGTACCAACGGCCTCTGTCATCACTAGTTATGACTCTACTTTGACACAAGAACACTAAATATGGATATCAGAATTTACATGATAACCTATTTCATGTATACAGACTTAATTTATAACTAGTAAATAGGCCAAAGTAACTCAAGAGAGTATCAAAATTTTACATTCTAGTACTTCCAAAATTGGGGGGTGAGGAGGATATCAGATTGTAACTGTGCAATAAATTGGTAACACTCTGAAAAGACTTCAATAGTAGCAGTGTAATTTACTAAACACTATCAATATAGACTTTATACACAGATAATACACCTTGGATTTAATTTACTCTCTCTAATCCTAGGTAACACTTAGTAAGAAAAACTGAAAAATACCTGTAACTCATCTCCACCTGCAGGTGGAAGCAGTAATATGAACATATCAACCATATCAGCCACAGCAAATTCTGACTGACCCACACCTAAAAAATTAAATCCAGAGTTCACCATTTATTGCAAACTTTCAGTCACATGAATGACACTAAGTATGACAGATCCCAGTATTGAACCATGAACAAATCCCACTAACAAAGACAAGAAACACAACAGCTTTACGAAACAGTGTTTTTACAAAACATACAGGACCAGAAATCTGACAGAATGGGCATTAATTTTCAACCAGTGGCCGTGTATGAAAGCATGAGCAAAATCAAGGGTGAAAGGATGCAATCAGTTAACACAACAGGATAATTTAAAGAAAACCTTAAGCACACACCTACTGTTTCCACAAGAACAACATTGTAGCCTCCTCCTTCACACAGAAGAATGGCTTCATTTGTGGTCCTTGTTACACCTCCCAGTGTCCCTCTGGTTGGAGATGGTCTGATGTATGCATTCATGTCTCTTGACAACTCAGTCATCCGTGTTTTATCACCCAGTAGAGAACCTTAAACATTTAATGTTATTTCAAAAGTGCAAAACAGCCAGACATCTCCATCTCTCCCCCACCAAAAATGAGTGAGAAAAGACAGATCTCTTCTGAATCTTCTCAGATTCTCAAATAAGAATATCCTCCCACTTATAGCTGCTTAAGATTTTCCTGAGGACTAGAAGTTACTGACTGGTTCTTCTGCCTATAAGAAGCTGGAAAGGCCTGATAAGCAGACCTTACTGCTACCAAATACAACTTGTTCTAGATCAGAATGATTCCTACAATTCCTAAATGGTTTTTTGAGGCCTGTACACAGCAGGCCATACAAATCTTTGCTGTTTCTGTCCAAAGGGACTAATTTCTGCCTTATGATTCTGACATGTCTTAATGATGGATTTTTTAATTTTTAAGAAAGCTGACATGCATCCCTGTTTTCCATCTATTCACAGAAACTTTAAATTGGATTCAGTGAGAACTACACAAATGATCGCATTCCAAAAGAAGAGAGATGCTCAATTCTTTTACCTGATGTATTCTTGTTATCATATTTTGCTATTCTGTGGATGCCTCCGGAAAGTATGCATTCAAGAACATAGTCTATCTTAGCTACACATTGCTGTAATGTAGAAGGTTTTTTTCTT
This sequence comes from Brachypteracias leptosomus, assembly GCA_013401335.1. Lineage (NCBI taxonomy): Eukaryota > Metazoa > Chordata > Aves > Coraciiformes > Brachypteraciidae > Brachypteracias > Brachypteracias leptosomus. The sequence goes on from VYZX01032107.1 coordinate 6,856, forward strand.
TTTAATTAGTTGCACATTGCAGCATCTTCTCTAACAGTGTAGAAGCTGGAAAAAGGAATGATATTCCCTGGCAGCTACCTCTTAGAAAATGATCAAAACCAAGTTTCCATGATTTATGTCAGGGATGCTATTAATCAAGCATGGTCATGCTATAATTTCCCTACTATGTTTTTACTTGAGAGTGACAGATTACAGCCACACAACTTTGAAGAATTTCAAATTTAGAAAAAAAAAATTATTAAAAATCATGCTACAAATCAAACAGATGGTCAATGATACTGCATCAGGAGACCTTGAAATCAGTACAGCCAACAGAAACCACAAACTCCTATGGAGAAGAACTAACGAATGTTCCAGAATCCAACCTGTTCCACGTATTCGGATTGTAGCATAATAGTAGCAAATAGTTTTAAATGAGCATGCGCTTCCTGGCCAGTGATCAGACTTAACACTGCTGAAATTTAAGCAGAAATGAATGCCGTTCCTCTCCTTCATTCACAGGGAAATATACAAACAAATAAATAAAGACTGGAGAGGGAAAACTGCAGCTATCTAAAGTTTCAGACAAAAAAAAGTTGTAAGGCAACATCTGAACATTGGAAAAGAGCAAACCTGACAAAATTAGGACACTAATAAGTGTTTCCCAATTTCATCTTATGGGGAAAACCAGAAAATTTGATACAACATTTATTTTTAATGTTTTACTTTTCTAAACCCCAAATTTTCCTCCATTTGGCCCAAAGAGATACTTCTAGAGTTGACACAGTATTAGAAAACTGACTCAAACTTTAATTCACACTCACCACCACTTGTACTAGAGGAAGGGTCTACAGCCAACACAGACACTTTGTATTTTCTTTCTGTAAGCATTTTCCCGAAACATTCTATGAAAGTCGATTTCCCAGCACCAGGGGGACCAGACAGCCCTAAATAATCACATAAGGAAGAAAAAAACATTTTGTTCATCAAATCAATAATACATCAAATGAATGCCATCAACATCTAGATGGGTAACAACGCATACTTAGACAAAGTACCACACCAAAGGCAAAAAGAAGTTATGGCACAACTGATACACCCAACTAAGCAGTTGTAATTGACTTGAACCACACTGCCTTAGTTCACTCCATAGCAGTGCTCACTTCACCACCCACATCCTACCCATACCAACCTAACATTGCATTTATCCGGCCCCATCTCCTCCCCTCCAAACAAATTTATTTATACTGACTTATCTTTCACAACTTAAAAAACATCATCTCTTAAATCTGGATTTTTCAGATTTACTATTTATAGAAAAAACATTCTAAAAGCAAAAGCCCTTACCTTGAAGAGCCGTTATTTCAAAAAATGAGGTGATGTACCTGCATGTCAAAGCATGCAAACTAAGGTTAGCACCAAACATTTCTCACTCCCCTGCTCAAGTTCTTATTCCTACTACCTTTGTACGTTCATGTGAGATGACAGCTGGGCATGACATACTTTAGTAGTCCATCTCTTTGCAAGGGAAAAATATTTTATAGTTTCCAGGAGAACCAGGTTTGAGTCTCCTTGGCTGAAAAGTAGGCTGCTTCAAAGGAGGGCTATAAAACAGGAAGGTATATGGTTCTCCTTTTGTAGGCTGAAGAAGGGATTCAGGAAGTATTCAAGAAAACACCTTCTTTGGGAAAAGATCAGGCCTGCTTAACCACATCCTTCCCTATCCAAGTGAAGATAATAGCTATATCAACCTGCAAATTACCTAACATTTCCACTTATAAAGAAACCCAAATGACAACCTGTCAAGTAGCAACAATAATTTCTAGATCTTTTCCAAAAGCATTTCCCAGCTCAAGCCATAATTCTACTGAACAACAGAAGTGATCTGGATTGTTTACAAGCCACAAGAAATCAAGGATCAGAGACAACAATCATGGTAATGAAAGGTGAGGACCATAATTCCATCAAAGCAACTACTGACAGACATAAAAGGACTAACCCACTCTAAAGGCAAGTGGTTTTCCTTGATTTAACTTTTCTTGTTCCCTGTGGTAGGATAATACCTTCTGAAGGAGCACCTGGGCTATTTTCTTCTTCCTACTCTGAGTTGATTCTACAAGTGTAATGGCTTCTGCTAAACAGGCTCTATGACCCTGGATTAGTCCACTGTAAAGTCTGTCTACCAGTCTTTGCTCTCCGTCAGACAGCTCCTCTGCTTGCTGGTCACGGGCAGCTTGTAGACACAGCTCTCTCCTCAAACCATTTGATGAATGTATCCATTTTGTACGATAGGGGTGCACGGGCACAAGGGATTCAATGCACAGGATATCTGCTCTGGAACTGAAGTGGAAGTTCATGAAACAAGTTCTTCTAGAGAAATAACAGTGAGGGAACCTCAGCAGCAAAGAAGGGATCTTCATCTTTCTTGAAATTAAAAGTACCAGAGGTATCCGTTGGCTTCCGTTTGTGGACACCCTAAAGAGAAAGAAAAACGTTTTTATCTCCTTCAAAGCACTTGGAAGGACTCAGACAAACCTTAGGTACACAGGCAATCATCAGCTTTTATTTTAACCATTTGTACTGTTTTAAACTAAAAAGAGATGGGTTTTCTCTTCCCATTGAAAAACAAAAAAAGAAGCTATAGAATCTTCAATAGCACAGCATTTATTTATTATGCTTGATAAATGAAAACACTGTTTGTATAAGAAAGCAGAAAAGATACTGTTAAACAAGACAGCCTTTAAGAGTACACACAGCACCCTAAAATTCTACAAACAAAACAACCAAACCAGCCATTATGTTTACTGAAATTGCTGTAAATTGCATGGTTTTAAAAATCTGTTACTTAGGATGAACTTTTATACCTTATTTTCATCGGGAAAAGATGATAATGACAATAACAATAAAGCTGTCAGGACACAAAACTATTCAGGAATAAACTGAAGGAGCCGAAACTTCCCAGAGGACCAACATAACGCAGCACCGCCAGGCACCAGCACCGCCAGGCACCAGCACCGCGCTCTCCGGGCCTGCTCTGCCCCCGCTCAGCACCGCTGAAGGCCTCCAAGACCGACCTACGCAGAGGCCCTCCGAGGGCTGCCGCTTCCCCTGGCCGCCACGACGCGCTGCGCGGGGGCCTGCGGGTGTATGTATTGGGGGGGTGCACACCCACACCGCTCCCCGCTACCGGGACCCCGAGAAGCCCCATTCCGCACCTGCTCAATCCCCTCGGGGGATCGCCCACCGGGACGGGTACAGACGGGCAGCAGCCCCGCCCCTCCTCACAGCCCCGCTGCCGGAAGTGACGCCCTCTCGCTGAGCCGGAACCCGCCCGGCCCGCCGGGCAGAAGCCGCGCCGCGCAGGCGCTGTTCCCCCCCACTCCCCCACCCGCCTGTGGACTGCTGGGGCCGTTACGCGCCGCCTCGCGGGAGGCCGCGCACCCCCCGGCCCCGCCTGCAGCGGCTCGGCGCGAGACCCATCGGCTGCCAGGAAACGGACGCGTCACGGGCTAGATGAATGGTCTCTGCGGCGGGGGGGAACGGGCTTCGCTTCAGACTGGCCACCTCTCACAAGTGGGGTCCCCCAGGCATCGATATCGAGTCCAACGCTGTTTAATATCTTCGTAAGTGATCTGGGTGATGGGATCAAGTGTTCCCTGATGAAGTTTGCTGATAACATCAAACTGGGTGGGGAAGTGGACACTTTGGAAGGGAGAGCACCCTGCAGGAAGACCTGCATAGAGGCTGGAAGAACCTTATGAAGTTCAACAAGGTCTTGCACCTGGGAAAACATAATCCAGGAGTGCAGCACAGGCTGGGATCTACTCAGCTGGGGAGCAGCTCTGTGGAAAGGGACCCGGGTGTCCTGGTGGACAACAAGCTCAATATGAGTGAACAGTGTACTGCTGTGGCAAAGAAAGCCAGCAGGATGCTGGGCTGCATCAACAAGGGCATCCCAGCAGAGATAAAGTCATTACCCTGCTCCACTCAGCACTTCAGGCCAGACCTGGAATACTGTCTTCAGTTTGGGTCCCTATACTAAAAAGATGTGGACAGGCTGGAGAGGGTCCAGAGAAGATGGATCAAATATGATCAAAGGACTGGGAAGCTGCCATATGAGGAAAGACTGAGAGAACAGGGTTTGTTCAGCCTTGAGAAAAGATAGGGGAGACCTTATCATCATGTTCCAGTATTTAAAGGGTGGCTACAAAGAAGATGGGGACTCCCTTTTTACAAGGAGTCACATGGGAGAGATGGGTAATGGGTACAAGCTACTCCTGGAAAGATTCCAATTGGACATGAGGAACATTTTTCACAAGGACAATCAGCCATTGGAATAATCTCCCCACACAAGTGGTGGATTTCCTACCATTGGACACTTAAGATTCAACTGGACAGGCTGAGGGGCCATCTTGTCTAGACCATGCTTTTGCCAAGAAAGGTTGGACCAGATGATCCTTGAGGTCCTCTCCAACCTGGTGTTCTATGACTTGATCAGAGCCACTGCCATTGTCCTTGCCCTTCATCAAGCATCCTGTCCCTCCTTAAGCCTGGCAGCAGCCCTCAAGTGGTGGCATCCTGACAGACTCCAGAGTCTTCATACTATCAGGAGCATCTCCACCCTCCCTGCCTCCAGTGATTCATCTTCAGGTAGAGTCAGGGTCACCCATGAGACCAGTCACCTGCTCAATCACCTGGTGCACTGCCAGCTCTCACAGCAGCATAGGTCTGGGGTTGTACCAAGGCAGAATTTCAGCAGCTGATTGACAAAACTGCACACGGAGAGACACCCTTCACCTTATTTTGCATGGGGAGACAAGGCCAAACATTCACCACCCTACAAACATGTCCCGTGCAGGTCCTTTTACATCAAACTCAGTTGAAACCTCATCCTAGTCTCAAAAAGTAACCCTAAACCCTAATCCAACATGCTGGTGACCTCAGAAACAAAATAATGAACACAGTGCAAAAACAGACTTTCTCTGGAGGAACATTAAAAGATTAATGAAATACATTATAGATAACACAACAGTGGCAACCAAATCTTTTCAAGTCCTCACTTTGGAGATATGTTCAAGACTAATTTCTGGTCATTTCATGAGTACAAGCTTCAGTGTTGATGTAGTAACAGATTCTTTGCCCTGTTCTTAAATGGAAGGATGTTGCAAATTCTCTCTAGTCTGAAATCTTAAAAACAAACACTTTGATTTATACATGACAATTTACTATTCCCTGATTTCATTTCAGATACCAGGAAGGGAGAAGAAATGCTTCAACACCGAAACGTGTTTATTAAATCATATTTCTTTTCAAGTCTTCATTTTGCCAAGTTAAACCTGATTTAAATTTTCCTCTCAAGGAATCTTGGTTTGTTGGGGGGTGGGGCTTTTTGTTTCTTTGTTTTCAAATTATTTCTCTGGCTATCTTACCAGCCCTGTTCTGCGCCTCTTCTTGTTAAGAGTACACACATTTATTCCCAATAAGTGGAAACACGCAGAGTCCACTGGCTGAGCCTGTTACTAGCGCCTTACAATGATACTGACACTTTTCTAGAACACATTAGATGTGCTCACAGCCCTATCAGATTGGCACTGCAACTGATGGACTGTATAAAATAACAAAAGTTTTTTTCTTAACTGCTGAATGCACAATTTAATCTCATTCCTATTATTCCGGTTCATGACAGAACTGAACAATCCACTCTTCAGAGTTGAGAAAACATGCAATTTTGTGTCCCTATCAGCATGTGATGAAACCACAGCAGGAAGAGGCAAGAATTCCTATTTCAAAATAGCCTTGTGTAGGTCTATTTAATCAGATCTTCATTCATCAGAGTTAGCATGTATCATTCCCATCTCTTAAACGAGCTTTCTAAGGCTCTGTTTCAAGTGCTGTGCTTAAACCCGGATAGCACATCCCAGTGATTATTTTAATAACAGTGGTAACAATAAAAAAACCCCAACGTTCTGCTGTGGTTTCATCACAGATCATTGATCCTGCATTTTATTCCACTTCGTGTGCTTTCATTATGAGTACTTTTGTCATTGACCTTGCTACAAGAACTAGATGAATGGGTACATAAAATTGCACTGTTTTGCCAACACTGGAGAGGAGAGTGGACTGTTCAGTTCTCTGTCTATGATGGTCTTGTGGACCAGAATAATAGGAATGAGATTAAATTGTGCATTCAGCAGTCAAGAACAAAACTTCTGCTGTTCTATACAGTTCATCAGTTGCACTGCCAATCTGATACGACCGTGAACAAGCATGGATGAGTTTTAGAGTAGTCTTCCTCCAAGAACCGTTTTCAAGACCTTGCAAACTTGGTGAGGTGTGGAAGTCCACATTGTTCAGGTCACTTCTTTTCATCCCCTTTCCCCTCATCTCCATTATTCAACAAGTTTGTTTTCCTCCAGAGACTATAGCCCCCAGATGTCAGATGTGACAGGAAGACTTCCTAGTGCATTGTCAATTAAATACACCCCTTTTTCCAATGTGTTGCAATAGAGATGACACAGATCTCCTAGAACTGTGAGTTCTTCTACCATCTCTAGCCTCATCCAAAACAGGCAAAATCTCCTTATAAGCTGGACCATATCTAGAGTCTCCTTAATCTACATTCTGTCATATTATACAATGCATTATTAGTGCATACAGAAACATTACAATGTTTCCTGTATGGTGAGATGAGGTCTGTTGTAAATAAAAGTTGAACTAAACAGCAAGGTGGCGGGAAACTCTTAAGGTGGAAAATCCTCAGAGTGACCCCCGGCCGCTACTAATAAAGAATACTTACTTAACAGTGAAGACTTTTGCTGTTGAGTTAATTTCTTTGTTTCAGCTTGGTGACCCAGATGGGACATTCTCCACTTGGCTGTAGGGTCCACTGAGTTTGGGGACTCCCTTGGGCGCCCCCGGAGATTTCTCTGGAGGGACTCCTCCTCTCATTGGATTGCTACAGGAGTGGACAAAGACCACCTGATAAAGGTATTCTTTAATTAATTTTAGGTTTGGACTAGTCAATTTGGAAAGGGGTTAGAGTCCCCTGGCTTTCCGTAAGTCGTAAAATAAATTACACAGGATAAGCGTATACCGGGCTGCTAGCACCTTAAAGGTATACTAGGGGTTAGAGTGGGGTTGGAGTCCCCTACGTAGTCTGGGATTGTGGGTTAGAGTCCCACCTCAGCCACCTCTGTGGAGTTAGAGTCTCCTGTGGGGTCCGGGATTGTTAGACTTGGGAACAAGAGTGATTGATGACTGGACCTGAGATTGTGGGGTTAGACCTGGAATGAGAGTGTTTGATAAATTTGGTACTGGACCTTGGCTGTGATTATGGACTGTGGAATGTGAATATCTGAAGACTCTGGTACTGGAACTTGGTATTGTATTTGGAATATTGTTATTCATATTTGTGATTATTTTTGTTGTTATGTGCTACGTGTCTGTGGTATGTGTAAGGGATCCCTGTATGCCTGTAGTGTGAAAGAAAGTGTGAGAGACATAGCCCAGCTACAAATCGAGTGTGGAGTCCGTATCCGCGGTTCTGTTATCCTGCGAGGGAAACAGCCGGAGAGGGACGAAGCGAAAGGCAATTTGAGTTAATTGTTATATTACTTTAATTGTTGGCAATTTGTGCTAGCATTACCTTTTGTCTCAGTTGGTCGGTGTGTTACAATTTAGTACATAATGGGTGGACAACAGAGTGGTGGTATTTTAAAGAAAAGTCCGCTAGGATGCATACTAGTTCACTGGAAAGAGGTGGGGGTTACACTGGGCGGAAGCGTTAGCAAGAAAACTCTGGTAAAATACTGCAATCAGTGGTGGCTGTTGTATAAGTTGGGGGAGGAAGAAAAATGGCCACTTAATGGAACTTTGAATTATAATACTCTATTGCAATTAATGCTGTTTTTAAGAAGGGAAAAGAAATGGTATGAGGTTGCATATGCAGATATGTTTTTCACCTTGAGAAATCATCCCAAGTGGCAGAAAAGGTGTGGTATAAATCTGGCACCACAGGACACACTTGTATTGTCTTTAGAAAGAGAGCAAAAGGGAAAACAAGGCAAGTTGAAACGGTGTTTTTCAGCATGTAGCATAGGGGAGAGGTGTGTGAAGTTGAAGGGGAAGCAGAAGGAAGAAGCAGAGGAAAGAACTGAGGATTACATAGCTCCCAGTACTGAAGAAGCAGCAGGGGGTGCAGAGAGTGACTCGGATGATGAAAGTTTGGAAGGCTTGGGAAAAGCTGCTGTGGGATATACCCCATTATCACTCAGACCAGGAGCAAAGTGGGTGGCCCGATCTTATAGGCTCCGCTCAGACAGGCAATGGGTCCTCAGGGACCAACACGAATTAAGGTCCCTTTTTCTATGAATGACTTAGATGCCTGGAAAGAGATAGTAAAGAGCTACCGAGATGATCCTCAAGGGGTTGCTAAAAGATTTGAATTAATTGTCANGTTGCTAAAAGATTTGAATTAATTGTCAAAAATCAGGACCCAGACTGGAAGGACATAGATCTGATGCTGGATGCAATGACAGAGACTGAGAAACAGCTGCTCCTGAGGACTGCCAGAATTCATGTACAGGCAAATATCAATGGGGGGCAATTGCAAGGAACTGTAGAA
>VYZX01032110.1:0-13219 GCA_013401335.1 Brachypteracias leptosomus
TTTTTTTTTTTTAACCTAAATGTAGCTGTATACCAGAGCTAACACTTGGCAAGGTAAATCTTTTACCTTTTGAAATAATGTAAATTAATTTTCTATCAAACAACCCTTTTAAATAATGAACAAAAATGCAGAATATCTCTTAAGAATTTTCTCAGTGCATTAAACCTACCCTTTAAAAAAATGGTAATTGCTAGATGAGATAACATTCGTATGAGTTTGTCCTTTCCACTGCTGTCTATCAAGTATTTGTCAGGAATTTTAGGTAATGAAATGATCTTTGGATTCTTCTAACACAATATAGCAATCACACAAGAAATAAGCATCAACGTCAGCAGATGTGCTGCTAATTATGGCCACAATGACCTATTCACACCTACACAATATACCTGTTCAGCCTTCATTTGAATACTGATTTATAGAACTGTAAATATATACAGATGTGTTTTAACTGTGGCTGAAATAGAATAAAAAATCAATTAAATATAAAAGCGCTACAAAGCAAAAGGATATGTCAACATAATGGAGAAGAAAGGAAGAAACTTCAATAGTGTAGAAAAATAAGATCAAATAGAGATAACTTCTAGAAATCAACACAATTCGATAATCTAAAGACAAGGTTCAGCTTTTGTCACTATCATTGTATAGAAATTTCCTTCTGGTATGTAGATCACATGGAAGTGAAAAATAGAAAGATTGTAATAACCAAATAATGTGAAGAATAACAACCTACAGAGCTTTTTGGGCTATTCAGTCTGACCAAAACCTTGTATTTTGACTTAACTGGACACAGCACTTGAAAAAGCTGAATTTAGACTTTTAAACTAGGTCTATTCTGTTAAACGAAACAAGATTGAAGCACGGTTAGGTTCTGTGATAGGTAATCATCTATGGAATTAATTGTAAGCAAGCTCCCAGGCATGGTTTTACCACAACTTACTCATGTTTTTCCAGACAATTGTCATGATGGTTGGGGGACCTAAGACTTTTCTTAATAATACTCCCTCCTCCCAATAAGGCAGTTAAAAGAAATTAAAATGAAGCAATCAGATCACAGATGCACCTCTGTGCTGTGACTTTATTATGAAATTCTCCATGGCACCTTCTGCAACCAGAGTTCACTGCCCATCAGTCTTAAAACACCTCATGGACTTAGCACCACCCTCCTGCTTTTAGCCTGGTTTTAAGCCAGTATTAGCTTTCCCTGAAGTAGAAAGCATACAGTTTTTTCCAGTTTTGGTGTTCCCCTATCTCCCTCTGCACTGTTTGCCATTGGAATTCCATATATTCTACTTTATGCCCATGAGAAGGACAGGAGAAAATCTACTTTGCAATGTGTCTGCTTTGGCTAGGCTGTGAAGAGAATATGGTCCTAAATTTTTGGATCTAATAGAAAGCAACATTGGTAGCATTCATCTTAGTAAACTTAAATGTCTCAGTGTGGGTTGCCACATCTGAACTCGTCAGTTCTAGTATTTGAATCATAGAATCTTTAATGTTGGAAAAAACCTCTAAGAGCATCTAGTCCAACCTTCAATCAATGGGTATAGGCATTATCAACTATAAACCAGATGACTATATTTGGCAAGGTGAATCTCTGTACATGCAGTTATGTCTTTTACATTGAAAAGAAAGTGATTAGTTCTACTTTTCATATATAATTAAATACCACTCCAGGTTTTATATTTTATAAAACAAAGCTGGCATTTCCTGCGTGAAATGAGAAAATCCAAATTGGCAAGGAGCATTGTCATCTTTGGAAAATCTACGTGCTGCTAATTCTCCAATTACATGGGCCAATATCAAACTCAGCAACACCCTCTCAGAAGTATCATAACCCTCTGCTCTCCTCTTTCTCAAATCCTCTGTGTTTCTGCAGGAAACCAGTACAGCAGCAGCCACCACAAGAGCCAAGGGGGAACACACCACTGAAAAGCTCAGCAAGCTGCAACCAGTCCCAACAGGATACTACTACAAACTGATCAGCTCCTGGTTGATATAGTCCTGGCTTTGCCCACCACCCCAACCATGGTCAACTGGAGGAAGGTGGGGCCTCACACAGGTGGGGCCAGGTTCTGCCTCTGGGGCCTGAAGCCAGTTGGGGAACACAATACACTGCTAGGTTGTGACTCATCCACAGGTCAAATCCAACTTGGGGCCCAAAACCCAGGATCCAGCACTTCAGTCTGTGATCTCCCACCCTAAACTTCAGGAACTCCTTCTTTGGACGAAAGTGTACTGGAGGCTGTCACCTAACCTGGAGCAGGGGAACAGCAAATAGTAAACCAGCTTTGATTGCTGTTCAGCAGCAATTTTTAAGCTTTGGGAAAGTTTCTGTACATAAAAAATAAAAAGAACAAACTTATTTCTTCTCCTCGGTGATGAATTAGTTCCTGGGTCCTAAGAAAAACAAACAATGAAATGGTCTTTTAGTCACAAAGTGGAATAGTGCTCAGCAGAGCAGCAGAAAGAAAAGATTTGAACTCTATACCTTTTGCTATCACCAACTTTGTGTGCAGCCTTGAGCAAGACACTTATACTCCTTACAGCTTCGGTTAGTCAGCTGACAAATGAGTAAATCCTAATCCATTGAGTGCTGTGAAAAATAGTTATAAGCTTTTGAAAAGCACTTTCAAAGGGTCTGGCACAGTATAAATGACAGATACTTGTTTTAGACAAGAAAGCAACAGATATGACTGCTTTGTTTCAAGGATTTTATTAAAGGAAAACAGAATTGTTGTCAGTGTAAGTTATTTTCTAACATAGCGGCAATAGAGAGGTGAATACCTCTCTATTGTTGGTGAACACAGTAGATGTAAGGTAGCTACTTTTAAGCTGACACATTAAGAAGCTGAACTGGTTATATGAGATTGCTGAGGGAGTGTGCTGACATTTATGCTGTACCTCAGGTTTATGTTATCATTATTCTACGTGCCATGGAACATACACTGAGACTCTCTAGTATGTGACAGTGCATATAAATTCTAACCAAAACCTTTATGGAAAAAAAGAGAGAGATATTCTTAATATTAATACACTAGTATGAAATTCCCTGTAGCATGATGAAAGATATGTCCACACTGAATACATCTTAGCACAGATCACATGAATTGACAAAAGATTTTGGAATTCTTTCTAATGCTTTCACTGTGAAAGGATCAACTTCTTACAACCCTGACATAATAGACTTTAGCCTTATTAGAAGCTGCTAATTAAAATGGTCTGCACTTCTGAATACCACTCTTAGAAAAATGTCATGGAAAATGACATACATTTCTGGTGTATCTATTTTCAATAAAAAGGTATGAGCAGAATGAGCAATAGAGTTGTGTGAAAGAGGATGGAAATATACCACTTTTGATTGTGAGGTTTTTTTGTTTGCTTGTTTGGTTTTTTTACAGAATTTCAAGCTGTTCAGCATTCCCCTTCTCTCTCCAACACTGTGTTAGAGAATTTGGTTTGGATCCAGAGCTGAAAGAGGGGACTCATAATTAGTAGAGAGCATAATACTCACATGATTCCTCTCCCTTGCCTCATCGCTTTACCTGCAGTAGCAAGGGCACAATGCTAATGGTTATATAGCTGGCTGGAAAGCGTATTTTCACATTTCGAACAAATCTTATATTCTGAAGGGGAAATACAGCATTTAAGATTTGTTTTCTTTCCAAATTAGCAAAAAAAATCTCATTTCTGTAATTATCAGTGAAAAGAGCACTTCCCTCAGTCCCCCAAAACAATGAACTTAGACCTCTTAGAATCTTGCATGCTGACAACAACAAACTTTCTAATGCCAGATATCATATAAATGGGATATTATTTAATGTATACAATAAGATAAGAAAATAATTTAAATATTAACTATAATTCAGAGTGGCCTGGATGTAAGCAAGGGCTGTATAATAAAATACATTTTAACATTATCATTATAACAAAAAGGCAATCAAGTAATTTTTTTTTTCCCCCAGGAGAAATACTATTCAGCTACCACATTCCAACAGGTTATTCTGACTGAGATGAAACTGCATTTTCTCCTGGGAAATCATTGTCATTTTTTTTCTTTTTTAATTTGAATAATTTTTTTTTGTCTAAATGCCTCTGAGCAAGTCATCATTATGGCAGGCCGAGACCACTTATCCAGATGGCTCCCTCCTCTACCAGTAAGGCCATCTAAGGAAGCAGTGAATATCTTATGTGTTGACTTTTTTTAGAATAAATCTATGTTTATCAAAACTTCTTGTCACAATTCCTCTGTTACCTTCCCCATGGGAATTCAACAAGGAAATATCAGCTAGTGCTGCTATTAATGTTTGAGAATACTAAATACTGGTGATTTATGAAGAGCATAAGGCTTTGCTTATTTTCTGGGCTTGGTCAAACTGTGAAGTGTCCTGAGGTTTTAGCAACCATTTCAGAAGTTTAGTCCTTTCTCATCACACTAGAATAGCAACACAACAGCAAAACAAACATTTTTTTTTCCCAAATGTCTCATCTATTAAAGGTGACTGGCCATATTTATCTCTAGTTACTGTTAACTACTCAATTCTGAATGAATCTGGAAACATCAAAAATATACTTGTGCTTGATTCAGATACAACAAATTTCTAAATATAAGCATCTAGTGCCATTGAGATGTAAGGTACCAGAGGTGTTCACATACAGTTGGCACTTACGACACAGGACCTAGAGGAGATTCGAGTCTCCTCTATGAAGTGCCAGCAAATGCTAGGCAGAATATCTCAAGACATTTCAGATGGTACTAAGTGTATGTGTTGACAGCTGAATCCAGCCCAGAGGCTGGGATTTATCTCCATAGTCAATCAGCTGATCTGTGACATCTACATGTTCCGTTTTAATCTTCATATGGCTTCAATAGGTGACTACAGGTGTCAAGTTGCTCCAGGACCGCATGATCTGTAAGGGAATACCTAGGTTATGCTCAGTTGCCTTTTGTCTAGTGTCATTTTCTAAGAGTACTTAGCCTGGCCTCCAACTAGCTCCAGAAAAGAGTGCCTTAAAAATCCTATCATAGCTCCTGGTACCCATGAAACTACTCCCACAAGATGTTTTGGACAGCCCAAATGTCAAAAAACATGTTGAACATCTGTAAAACTGAGTCCTCTGTACAACCTGGTCAGTAGAACACCTCTTTGGATTCCAGTGACTTTATTAACTAGATTTCCAGTGAGCTCTACAATGAAGGCTAAACACAGATGCAGGCACTCAGTCACAGATGGAAACTCACACATCAGGAAACATAGTCTTTCCTTAAGCAACTTACCAAGACAGTAAAAAAGTGATTGAATTATGAGAAAAACTGAGGAAAAAATAATATTATTTTGCAAAAAAAATAGACTCTGGTGGATAAGACATGACAGAAAATTAGCTTCAAAATCCTATATAACTTGCCCTGTGTTCAGATGGAGCCTAGTCAGGCATTTTGCCCCAGATAGATTTAAAAATATTTTATTTATCTATAGAAGTATAATGCCTGGAGTAAAACACTACTAGTAGGACTATTTGCGCAACTCAAATTCATGTCTCTGTACATTTGCTCTACAGCAGTCTTTAAATTCACCATCGTTTTTTTTTTTCAAAGAACCTCTGCTTCATGTAACAGGATGGATAAATACCTAAATTGGTTTATTTGTATTACCTTCCCAACTTGAACCCTATCTTGTACTTCCTAGCTTTTGATTACGTAATCTAGAATTTCTAGCTCTCTTTCTGTATAATTTCCTATAGATATAAAAAAAAAAACAGAGCAAGAAAAACTTCTTTATATAAAAATAAACTGTCAATGTCACTTCCTTGGCAATGTCAGTAACCTTTGGCTAAATCTATGTTAGTGAACAAATTCAGACCAAGGCACTGGCATCAATACTATTTAGTTTTTAATGTGTTATCCACTGGTTTTGTCCTGGGGAAATTAGCTTCCTAGACACTGCCCAGGCTCAGCTAGGGTAAAAACACCTGCAGTTAGGGAAAAAGCACAAAAGTGCCCCACTAAGCAATTTTAACACAATCACTCTGGTCTCAGAGAAGGAATGGAAGGAAGTTTAAGCATGCAATGTGAGCCATACCATCTGAGTATGTCTCCAAATGATCCCTGGTTTGCTTTATATTGCCACTAACTAATCACAGAGCGTTCCTGTTGTGTGCATGTTAGATACTACTGAATGCTGAAACATTTTACTGTCTTGTATTCAGTTTCCAGTTCTGATAAGGAGTAGTACCATTGAGGGGTAATGGGTTCAAACTGGAAGAGGGTTGATTTAGATTGGAAATTATAAGGAAATTCTTTACCCTGAGGGTGGTGAGACACCAGAACAGGTTGCCTAGGGGGGTTGTGGATGCTCCATCCCTGGAGGTATTCGAGGCAAGGTTGGATGGGGCCTTGAGCAACCTGGTCTAGTGGGAGGTGTCCCTGCCATGACAGGGGGATGGAACTACATGATCTTTGAGGTCCCTTCCAACCCAAATCATTCTATGATAGTACGAAGTTCTTTCACCCTTCTGCCTCCTAGACCTTAATACTGTTATTTTGTCACTTCAAGACTCTTTCAGATAATGTGATTTATGAAACAGAAAATTAAATACAAAATTTAGTAGACAGTGAACCAAAATTACATCTTTTTATACTCCATTCAGAAAAGAACTAAATATTTTGTAGCCTGTCATTCTCATCAATAGTCACAGATAATTCTCATATTAAAATAGGACAGAAACACACCTTAAGGATTTTGAATAAATTCTACTCACTGCCATGATTAGGATCTTACTTTAAGGCTTTGTAAAACTAAACATCTGTATTAAATTTTCTTCATGAACAATGACCAGGAGAAAATATATAAAACATTCTAGGTAATAAATGTTAAAATAGCTTTGGTTCTTAATCCCACACTGTTAATTAAATAAAATGAAATGAAGAAAAACCCATTAAGGTTGTACTTTTATTATTGTCATGTACTTTATAGAGGTCCCTTGTCCTTTCCTATGCTTAGACCTTTAAAAAAGTCATAACAACAGCTGTTCCCAGCTACAGAAGGTGCCTGCAGTATTTAAAACCAAGCATATGTTTCTAATTGCATTGTCTCACCTGAGTCCAGTTTCCTCACAACTTGAGTTGTCATGAAAGTTTGAGTTTATGTTCACATGTACTGCTGAAATGGCCTCTGGATCCTCTGTTGGATATACTCCAACATAGTCATAAAAGTCTCTGGAGCCTGAGGATTCAGCCTACGTATTTAGTATCTGAGATGCTCTGAGCAATGAGAAAGAAATTTACCTCCTTCCCTTCTGTTGACCTTAGTTCGTGCCAAATCACTTATCAGAGATCTGGGCAAGAATCACTTTGCACCACTCAGTTCTTTGCTATTATAAAACACAATTATTGAAGATTCTTCCTGACAACAGATTCCCACACATTTTTGTGTGTGACTGTTCAATAAAGCCCATTTTCCTGATGCTAAAGAGATACCAATTATTTATAGTATTGACAGTATAAAAAGGCTGTAGTACACTGAAACTAGGATCTGGCTAGACCATCTTTTGTACATTCAGAAGAGATTATTTGAGACAGAATAGTTCTTTTCAGAATTTGAGACACTAAATCATATTCAATAGTGAGCTCTCCATATCCCCCCCATTCCAATTTGCCTCTGTCTTTACAGAGGTGGGCTGAAATGGTCCTGTTTCTTCACACCTTTAATACTGGGATGGGTGGACAGTAATTTCTTGAGGTTCTGTATGTTTCTGCAGCTTCTGACCTTTCTTATTTAAAAGTAATAGAAGTTCCTATATATTTTCAGTGGATTAAAACACTTTTTGCTCTTCACATTTATAACCTTGTTACATTAACTACCACAAAAAATAAAGATGGAAAATCTACCAGCATTTATGGTCTTCTGCCCCTTTGTGTACTCAGATAGAGACTAGGTGGGACAAACACCTACCTCATAACTTGTGGTTATACACATGTGGTAGAAGCAGAGCATTCCCAGAAACTTTTCATTTTAAAAGAAGGAGAGAGTATTTTAGCTCTGATACACTTAATTTAAGTAATCCTCTGAGTTAGAGGTATTAGCACCTTAAGCTGCTAAGCAGTTGAAGAAATGAGGCTGGCATGTTCCAAAACTGAGGTGAGATAGTTTCAGGGGCTCTATGCAGTCGTTGCTCTCATCAGAGAATTATATGATTGTAGATATATCAAGTTATCTTTTGTAATGAGGGGTTGGGCTCCTTTTAGTCAGTAATTACTGAATTTTGTAAGAGATCAGCAAAGATATTTTAAATAATAGGTTGGAATAATACTCATTTATTGAAATCCCCTTCTGCTTTAGTGCAAGAAGCAATCTATTTATTATCTCCTTTAATCACAAGTATGCATAAAGATTTCAAAACAGAGAAAAGAAAATAATTTGTACAGGAAAATAGGAACTTCTTTAATATTTTCAGATATTTTTCTTCCAGGCCACAACAAAATTCCTTTAAGGGCCGTATTCCTGTGGCCTTCCCTTACTAAAGCAAAAAGGTTTTATTAGCACAGACTCAGACCTTCCTGGGCTAGATAGTGTGTGACTGGGAATGTTGTCAGTTCTGTATCATCATCTAGTGTATCGAGCCCCCTTGACAGTTCATGGTAGTCTTTTGAATAATTTCATACTTATTGTTATACATACACAAGCACCTTATGGGGCATTTGTATGTACTTGGAATGAAAACAAAACCCCTACTATTCCATCCAGTAGAATTACCCAATTTTATCAGTTTGTTGAAGGAAGCATTCCAGAAAACCATTTTATTCCCTCCCTATCGCCCTCCCTATCCCCTTTCTCTTCAAGAGTTGAGGTCAGGCGAGAATGGTGATTTTCAGTAGGGGAAGAATATGGCAAAATAGTTATTGCTCTTCTTTTTAAAAATCTTCTAAAAATATGCAACACCTGAGCTCCTTTTGTACTTTTTTATCCACAGCAACCATAATTATACTTGCATGTATTTGTCTTGTTCAGAGGTACTGGAAATAATAACTGTTGTAGAAGCTGCTCACAAAAACGGTGACCAATCTTTGCCAAGATAATTCTGAGAATAATTTATACCTTTTCCAATTTGATAAAGCAGGAAGTTTAATAAACTTTTTTCTCTCTCTTTATTGAAGACCAAGATTTTAAATAATTTGTGGCTCTGAAGAATTCACATTTTAGAATATCACAGTCTGGAATTAATTCATCTAACATCAGCATGTAATTGGAGTATCTAAATTACCAGCACAGCTCTTTGAGCCTCTGCATATGGAGTCTCGGCTAGAGAATGACGCATTTCTGAGAGGATGAGACAACTCTTCCATGGAATGAATCAATTTACACATATTTCCACTGCATTGATTCCACTACGAACCAAAGGCAACTGTGTTCATTTTAGAGACCTCAGGTAGGTCTCTAAAGTTAAATGAGATAAATCTACGCTCAAGTAATTGGAAAAAAAAATAATGAAAATCTAATTCTCTATTCCTAAGAGAAAGTACTGTCTTTAAAAGTCAGAACTGATGGCAGATACACTGCAAAGACCCATCTTTTATCATATAATACAGAACAGCAGATGGCATTTATTAACATGCTATAATAAGTTTGAGATGCCCCAGGCAAACTGACAAAGCACCAAACAAGATGCAATGTTACAAGCAATAAAACAGTTCATCTCAAAATGAGAAAGGTGCTACAGGGAATATACACTGCTAGAAAGAGGGATAAGCTTTGTCTTTGATGAAGAACAAACAAACCAAACCAATGGATTTAGGAGTGAATGTTCTGAGATAAGTACATTTTTGCAGCTTAAGAGAGAGTTACAGCTGAAGTCACTGCATCTGCCGGTTGGGCATACAAAGGAAACAAACATAGTAGGTATACAATGAATAAAGTAATGATAATAGAAGGGCTTATTACTCTGCAGGTAACTGTTAGTTTCTCATTTCATTTCAGAAATTTCACAAAATGCGAAATAACTTATGTAGGAAAATCATCCTGCTTGCACATATACCCTGATGGACACTGAACTTGTTCTTACTGCTCAGGAAAAAGATTTTGGAAGCACTGTGCTCAGTTCACCATCTCATTGCTCAACAGAGTTACAAACACATCAGGTGCAGAAATGGTGATGAGAGATATAGAAAATGAGATAAAAATAACAATCTAACTCTGTGAAAATATACTTTGTATCCAAATCTTGAATGATGTGTGGATTATTTTCGTCACTTCTGTATCAAGAAAATATAGCAGAACTAAGAACAACACAGAGAAAGAAGAAATGGATGATTGGATGTATCAAACTGCTTCTGTACAAGAGCTAGGAGATTAGGATTTATGAGCTGGGTAACAGATTAAATAGGAGTTATAAAAAAGATATATAAGATAATAAGCCTCTTTTAAAAAGGAAGAACTGAGACCTAAAATGAAAAGGAAATGTGCATAAATTAATCTGTGAAGTTCCTTACACAGGATATGGCAAAGGCCAAATTGTAAAAGGTTCTTCAAAGAAAAAAACATCAAAAATTATTAGACAGCAAGTGCAGTACTCCTGAAAATGACTATAACTCTCATCATTACCTAAGACTCAAATGCACTTTTTCCATTCTTTTGCTCTTTTCTCAAGCACCCACTGCTGGATGCTCTCATGCGATATCCAAGAATAGTTACAGCTGCAATCTGACTGAAGAGGAGGGTGAAGAACGAGTAAGATGCCTTGCAGTCAGAGATCCACACATAGTATGTGATTACATATTATGACTCAAAGCCTGTAAGCAACTCAAGTGTTACAGGACCTCAACCTTTTCATTCCTGTGAGTACATAAAAATTTAAAAAGCAAAATAAATTCTTGCCCTTGTTCTTGAGAGAAAAACTTTCCAAATATCACTCAACAAAGCCTCGCGATGTTAAAACTGGTGGTCTCTCCAAAGTATCCTCAACCCCAGATATTTGAGCAAAGGACTGCAAGGAAGAATTTTAAAAATTTAAGGCAAATGAAAACTTGAACATTAATGTTGATGAACATGTAAGAATAACCAAGATACAAATTTAAAGCTAGAAATCTCAATCAGATTTTTCTGTAACAGCAGCACTGCACTGGTAATACCTAGTTGGGAGCAACTTAGTTGGCCATGGGTAGCTGTTCTGTCTTTGTTTCCCCCAAGAAATCATGTTTGTAGTGGAAAGACATGTAGAGCATATAAACAGGCAAAGAAATGTCAAGTTAAGCTCTCTGCAGGCAATTGTTGTATACAGAAGAGGTATAACACCTCTGATCATAAGTCATAAAAAGTAAGGTCCAGTCTTACAGCTGGTCACACGCAGACAGATTGACTGTCCTTGTTGCAGCCTAACTACACTTATTTATAGAATCAAGACTTAACATGTTATCACCTCTATCACATGCTGCCCCCACCTTCAGAAAGGCTTGTTTGCCCTAAAGACAATGATGAAATGTGAATATTGTCTTCTCAGTTCTGCTCATGCTGTCTTTAATGAAAAAACAAAACCAGAAATGGTAGTTTGTTTTTGCTACAATAACAATAGAAACCTATTGGCATTTAAAGCAGTATGATAAACACTGATTTTTTTGGAGCTATGGTATGAGTTTCTTTCCAGCAAAACAATACCAAACAAGCCATGACACAATTTATTGAAATTGCTTAAATAATATATTTCCTGTTTCTCTGTATGTGCAGCACATTCTTATCTGGTGAACTATCTAGATGAAGAGCAAAGCAAAACAAATACAGCCTTCATGTAAAAATTCTAACAAAACTGTCCAATAACAGAATACAAAGCTTCTTTAAGGTAGTGCCCTTTACACAAAGCCTCAGACAAGGCTTTCAAAGCTATTGTTCTCTGAAGTTAATAGAGATATTTGTGAGATTTAATCATACTCAAACTTACTTTTTTTCCAAAACAATACAACTAATAGGTAGGTTTTGATTTATTTATTTTTTTTTTAATAAACACTACATCTGTTGTGGAACACTTTTAAATGGGAAATAAGGGTCAAAACTCTTAAAAGAAGGATGCACTGCATTATAAGCTATTGTAGCACTTTCCTACATCTAAGCAGTATTTAGTATCTTTCTCTAGAAACCTATATAAAATATATTAATCATTTGCTAGGTACAATTCACATAAGTGCAAATAAATAGTATAAAAATAATAAATACAAATTCAGATGGTTCCAAATTATTAGAGTTTCTCTGTCAATTCTAAAACTCTGAACATTATTTCAATATAAGAATTAAAGCAACTCAACTGTTCCACCTCTTCCAAGGAGGAATTGTAATTTTAAAGAGTAATTTTCTAAAATTATATCATCCCAGTTACCAAATCAGTGCTCTGGATTTAGTCAGAGACTTCTTCTACTGTTGGAATGCTCATTTTTATAATTCATGTCACTGGAGAGTCAACATAATTTCTGAAGAGCAAAATTCCCATGTTATCAGTAAATTGTTTCTTAAGATAATTTTATTTCCATAAAATAAGAGCAGATATAGATGTTTAGTTATCCATACAGCACCACCAAGGATTCTGAATTCATATCCACCCACAAAGTTGTCAAGTGAGCAATTAGAGCTAGGACACTTTAATTAATTTCAGCTCGTGTAGGCTGCAGGAGGGCTTTGTCTGCAAATAAGTGAGGCTGTAAGTGGAAAGGTCTCCAAATTGTGGATCTTTGTGATTTCTCATTCCCCTCTTTCAGGATATCCTAGAGAAGCTGATGTTAAGCAGACCATTAATTCTGTGTGGTTCTTGCAGAAGACAAATTGTGGCAGGACTGGAATACATGTGGCTTGTGTGTTTGAAGGAAAGAGATAAGGGACATCTGGGTATATATGCTTTGTTTCTGTCTTGCCTTCTGGATTCAAATCACTCATGGAGGAACAATTCTTGCTCCTCCAGCAACGAGTTCTACATGATCATACTGGTTTAAAAGCCCCAGAAATTGTCTCTCCCATGAACCATTCGAAATACAGCTCTAAATTCTGTCTGTATGTTCTATACTATACAACCTGTACAATCAGGAGAACATTTTAGTTTTGGATCCCAAACTAATTTTGAAGACTGGGAGTTCCAAGGAAATCTTCACTATATTTACCTTGTCTCCTGCAATCCCTGAAGGGCATTAAAAAAAATTTTAAAACCAATTTCTTAATGCGAATTCATTTTGAGAGGAAAACGAAATGGA
>VYZX01032111.1:0-19243 GCA_013401335.1 Brachypteracias leptosomus
CAGGATACTGGAACGGGCTGCCCGGGAAGATCTGCCAAAAAGATTTCTTTTAAATTCATTTCATCCAAGTAGTATCTCATTAGAGCTCTCTGTCACAGAATTAAGATTCATAAACATTGACCCTTAAAATCAACACTGTTAAGGACAGGGCCTGGAGATTGGACTTTTTGTTCAGAAAACAATGGCTAAACATTATTTACCTTGCATATATCACTGTGACAACAGAAGTATGTGCACTCTTTCAAATCCTACAGCTCTTTTTTTTTCAAACCATGAGAAAGAAGGGTGTCTTCCTTAGGGCTGCTATTTTTCTCACAATGCAAAGTAGACAGGAATTAGTCAGTAGCATGCTTGTTGACTTATTCACTTTGAAAAGCAGGAAAATAAATAAGAAATGCTTAGCAACCAAAATCATACACAGTGCAACTCTGGCTTATGAAACTATATACAATCACCATAGTCTTCACTCTTTCCCTCCCACTATTAGTATTCCATTACATGTTTTTTTCAGGAATGCCTTCAGCATTTCAACACTGTTATCATAGATGAGTCTAGAAATATGTTTTATATGATTATAGTGAGCTAGATGACAAACTGTAGGTTTAATGATGCTATTAACATGAACCCCCTTACAGTGGCACTCAGCACCTCTTTATCAGTATTTCTTTCTACCTTTACTCTTCGCTGACCTGGTGAGTTGAAACTGTCAATCTGCGTCAGCCCTTCAGTAATTCTGATTTATAAGGCTAAGCAAGCACAAGGGAAAAGTGAACTTGGCCTGAAAAAGGCAGCCTGAATTTCCTTTTATTTTCCTCTTTCCAAAGAGTTAAAGAAAAACATTTGCCAGCCTGTGACACAGTTCCATCTCTGAGTCTCTCCTGAGGAATGCACAAGTGGCTAAATCCATGACGATATTTAAGGTTCTCTTTGAACTTGGACTCAAGTCTGTAAATGTCATTTCTCTTCTGCAATACCTACTTTTATAACCTATCAGCAGCCTGCACCAGAGTAGAGGCTGCCACACTGACCCTGCATGCAATGACCTCCCAAGTATGTTGTATGTTCGAAAATATCCCTAGGCTTGCATGCCTTAAGCATAGGCAACTGCCCGCTGGCACTTCCCAGGGTCACAGGTCCTCCGCTGCCTCCTCCCTGCTACCTCCACATTTAGGTAGATGGAGAGGCAGAGAATATGTAACTAAACTCCAAGAAGAGCCCTAGTTCCCACAGCACAAGGGTACGTCGCTGTCACGTAATACCATGTCTGAAAAATAATATGTCTTGGAGGTGTCTTTTGAGTGGGTTTCAAGTTGCAGCGTAAGAGGGTGAAGTACTGTATTCATGAGTACAGTGATGATCTCAAGATCAAACCTGGAATGAAAAATTTGAACTTGGTCTATTTCCTAAGAAAATGGTGGGTTTGTTGATACCGTTCATACATTAGCAGTAACCTGTTCTTTTTGAAGTATATCAGGATTGACTTTGTGGGTCTGATGGAATCACTGAGCCCTGATGTTACTTTCCTTAGTTTCCTTTGTTATAGAGGTTTAAGAAAAGGATATAGCCACGATATACTTCATCCACTTCAATTGAAGCTGAGCTCATGTTAGCACTTAGTCTGCTGAACTCAGTACATAGCATATGGGTTTCCTCATTTTACTCTTCTCTGAAGTGCTTCCACTTTCAAAAATGTGCTGTAGAGTCACTCATTTGGCCTAAGCCAGTTCAGCTCTTTCACTTCATAGAGTAGTTTGTTTTCTTAAAGAGCCACAAAGAATTAGTTCTTTTACAAGTTAGACAAGCTTGAGTGAAGAAGAGAAACTAAAGAAATCCTTGCTTTAATTGAGAAGTATGTACAGTGTTTTAAACTGTTACTATAAATAGATATGAGCTCTGTCATCTGAGTAGTTAATGTCCATTATGATGACTTTCAGAAAGAACTACACTTCTTTATGGCATCAGTCTAGTAATCCTTCTGCGAACAAAGCCCCCCAAAAAATATTAATGGAAGTTTGCCTGAACAGCGGCTCCAGCTTCTAACCTCTTGTTTTAAACAGCAAAATCAAGTAAAGCAGCACAAAGATATAAAATGCACAATGTTTCTCTAAACACATGACAGATAAATAAATAATCCAAAGCATATCTGAAGGCTTCTTACACTCATAACTAGGAATTGCAATTCAACCATGTGTACAATAAGTTATTTATTACTACATGGAACAAATATATATCTATTTCTGACACCAGTTTACAAAGGAGATAAATATGGACAGAACAAAATTTTATTATGCCAAGATACAATTAATCATGAAGTGAGGTCTTTCATAAAACAAATACAAAACCAGTACCCCAAATCAAGTTCCTGAAGAAATAAAAGAATGATAGTAGTATCTCATCCTGAATATACTGTAAATCTTTCATCTCATAGCACGGAAGTGTTCTTTCTGGTATGCAGCACTTAGGCACATTAAAAAAATAAACCAAAAAAACTCTCCCAAAATCAACCTCCTCTCCTCTTTTTTTCTGAACAAATGAAGTATTTGTTCTGTGGTTTGTTTGGTTGATTGGTTGTGGTTTTTAACTCAAGTGTGGAAATGATGGACTCTAAGTGAAATGAAAGCCCATTAAAGCAGACTAATCCATTTAGGGATCCGTACAGGCTGTCTGGAGTCTATTGTCAGTGTGGCAAAGTGTGCACTCTGATGAAGATAAGACATTTGTATGAGAAATGGTGGAAAAATGAGAATCTAAAGCATACTTTCTTTGCATCTACTGTATGTAAGATTCAGTCAGTCCGTCAGTAATGAACTATCAAATGACCTCATGCAGGGGTGTAAGAGGTTACATGCTTTCTATTACACCGTTGGGGCTCTTTTCAAAGATGAGTAAGTCCCAGTTTTGCAGATGGCAAAATATTGCGCTTTTTTTTTCTGTCCAGGGTTTTTTAAAAAAAGATACTACAAGAATGCAAAATCAAAAGAGCAATTTGCACATCTACAGCTAGGCATTTTAAGTTTTTACACACTCAGAGTAACAAGATGCCTTTAGCTTAACAGTTCAAGAAACCAGGGTACATGTAGCCAGGCCCAAGTACAGCTGCAGTTTCTGTACTTACAAGATGCAGCCTGAGAGCTTCCTCAGTGTCATTTACTACTAGTACCTCAGAAAGAGCAGTGACAGCACAAGAAATTTGTGGTCTTCCTTTAATCCTTGTGTGTCTGCAGATTGAAGAGTTTGCTCCTTGGAGATGGCATAAGGACATCAGTCCTGACAGGACCTACAGGGCTTTGTAATATGTGTGGGAGCCCCCAGTTTGGTTTGTTGCCACCAGTTTGAATTAGCATCAGTCAGTTCCTCAGTCTAAAAAATCCTCTAGTCCTAAAAACCTCTTATTAATGAATTTATAAATGTAACATATGGTAAATGGCACGTGCACCAGATGTTGGAGCGTTTAATAAGCTAAATGTAGCAAAAATCAATATGCCAGTGTTTGAAATATAGCAATGTAATTGATTTTTTAAAAAAGGTAATATATTTTTATGGATTCAAAAGTACTGTTATATTTTTCACTGTTACCAGGCTTTCAAAAACAGGAACTTGATAAATCTATGTTTTAAGCCATTGCATAGTATATAAGTAACTTTTGTTAAAAATAAGCATATATTTTTAAGTGATACTTTAAACCTACATAGCAAATAAGAAACACAGGAAAGACATAAACTGCTGCTATTTTCTCTGGCTCAAAAGAATGTTTTTCTACAAATGCACTAGCAGTGAAATAAGTAGTTCCTTAAAACTACAACATGGAAGGACCATAGAATCCCAGCTAGTCTGAGAAATGACTGCTGTGAAAAAGTACTCCCCTTCTTAGATAAGATCTAAATTATTTCTGCCAACTATGTTTTAATCTTCTCAAGATAAGGAGTAAATTGGTAAAAAGCAGAACTAGAATTATAACCCAAGCCTAAAGGAAACAAAACAATTATTGAAGAACTTGGTTTCTTGTTTCCCGAAGTATCATGATCTAATTTTAATTTTAAAAATTTCAGTACTTCTTCCAAATATCAATTTTATCTTCATTCTTTTTTGTTATTCAAATATCATGCAAATGTGGATTTTGCATAATATTTTACTATGGAGTAAAACACACATAATTTATAGTTTAGTTCTAAAATACTGCAGTAAATAGGTACTGCATTTCTGTAGAGTATGACTTAGAATTCCATAAGCAGCCATTTTATAAATGCCTTTCTACCTCAGAAGTGTACAAACTGTGCTTGAGAGTCTGCAGTGCTTCAAACAACCATTCTTCCTCAAAAGACTATATTGATTTTTGACATTTCCATGACAATTTGTTAATAAAAACATGTACTATACATATGTTAATCCTGATGCTCTCTAATTATGAGGATTCTGAATACAGATTTGTGTCATTATCTGGGCTGAATCCTTTTAAACAGATCCATGGGAGCTGAAACATTGTGGTGTTCACAGACCTGTAAATGACACAAGGTTCTCAAACTAGCTACGGTCATTTGGCACATCTTTAAAGGTGACTTGCTATTTTCAGTACTCAGGTTCCTGACCGCAGATGATGAACAAAAGCAAACAGTGCCTAGAACATTTATCATTATAAAACACTCCTGAGACAGCTTTTGCAAAGGTATACTTTTATTAATAGAGAGTCAAGTAATACAGAATAATCAGAAATAAAAAATCAGCAGATGCTGAAGTAGAAGTAGATACTTTCAGATACATGTTTATTATTTATTAAAATGTAATTTTTAAGGTCACTCCATGAAATATAGAATTAAAAGTACTTCAAGAATATATCCATTCAGCAATACTCGATGTAATAATCAGAGGTGAAGTACTATTGCTTTTTCTCACAAAAATGACTGTTTCATCTGGTTTTCATAAAGGTCATCGCTTAGTTCCAAGGAACTCATTTAGGTCTGTCTAGGAAAGAAGATTATCCTTCTAGACTTCCGAGTTATGGAGATTTGGGATATTCTTGTGAAGTGTTCTTATGTTAGTAGTCATACCTTTTGTCTCACTAAAATTGCAATCTCCAGAAAGCTCTATTGGGCACAATTCAGGGGAGCAATATGCGTGTAACCTTCATGTTATCAATGTTCATCATAAAAGTAGCAAGCATCAGCAGTAGGGAAGAATTAATTCATTTACTGCACTTCCTTTCCTAGTTTAGGATTACTCACAAAAAATCTGCTAGAAATATCTCTCAGTCTTTCTGCAATGGTGCCTTAGAGAATGACAAGGAATAGTTTTATCTTTTATGTCCTTTAGCTATAGTACAACAAAAGTTGGACCTAAAAAATAAAAGGTATGTATGGTGTATGTCTCTCTCTCTCTCTATCCATCTTCTTTGTTTTAAATGTAGGTCCAGCATGGGAAACTTCGGCAAGCTCTTAAGTGAAATTGTCAAGTACTATCTCTAGGTCTTCACATGTTTTGAAATGTCAGGAACTTCCTCTTGTGCTAGTCACCAAGAATATTTTTCTATTTTGATCCAACTAAAATTTAATGTCCCAGCTGTACATACAAAGAAATTATACATACGAGTGTATATTAAACCATTGCTAGACTGTAAAATATACATTAATCCTTGTTTTTTCTGTAATTGGGTAAGTGCTGTATTTTTTCAAAGAAAGTAATTTCTCTGAATACAAGTTAAATGATGTCAACATTCTTTCCTCAAAGAAGATTGTTGTATATTTTTAAAACAATCTTTTTGCCTAAGCTAGCCTCTTTCTGAATACACTTTTAAGAAAGAATGTAAAACCTAAATTATGTAATCTATCTTTAAATCGTCTATTATAAATGTAGTTTTCAACTAGAAGAACATAATGTCTTTTGACTGCTTTTATATAATTACTTTATTTTTAATATAACGTACATAGCATGATAAAACAAAAAACTATGGGAGTTTATTAGTAGTACTTATTATTCTTTTGGGGTAGATGAAGTCACATAGGTGTTTTACCTAGTCATAATAAATCCAAAATTCGAATTAATTTAAAGGAAAAACTATTATTTGTCTCATTTTACTTAGCTCATCAGATTTTTACTGCAGAAACAGCAAAAATCACAATGACACCATTATCTTACATGTAGTGCTACTAATAACAGCCACCTCTACAGATCTTCTTCTCAGTCATATAGTGCTAAAACTACAAAGACCTACACAGACAGGCCTTGTAAGTGGCAAATTCTGCAAATAAGATACGGTACTTAAATTTTCTTTCATCAAACTTAGCATTTAACAACAACAAAAAAAATATTATAAAGCTTCCTTCAATTAGAATTGTCAGATTTCTAACAAATAATACATATATTAGCTGAAGATACTTGCAAACATTACATAGTATCATAAGTTCTTGGGACTTTTATTCTGTTTGTGAGTAAACAAAGTAATCAAATAATTATAATCAATACCATTATATTGCTTTTGTTTCAGGATTATGCAGTTCTGTCAGAAATTTAACATTACAAGGGAAACTGGTACATTTTTCAATTGTATGCATTTGAAAGTGAGTAAAAGACAAAACGGTTAATGTTTAACCATCAAAGTGCTCAAGCTGCCTGTGGTCTTTTCACCAATATTTCTTTCCAAAACACCTCTGTTTTCTAACTGAAAAAAAGATAAAGTGTTTACAGATCCTACTGAATATGCCATGAGTTTGCTTTAGAGTTTCAAATTCCTGAAATAACTGTATAATCTAGTTGAAATCCATTATGACATTAATAATTGCAATGAATTCTACTGGCAGATTAATTCTAATTGGAAAAGAAAAGTCAGGGAACATCTAGGTTTTCCTTTGATGTCTGAGGTACTGTACTATACAGAAATAAAGGGTGCAAAGTTGATTTTAGGAGAAACAGATAAAAGGATTTGATAATCAGCACCAGTACCAGAAAAATTGTTCAGATACCACCTTTACTAAAACACTCCAAACAGAGTTGTTACAGGCATCAAAGGTCTTCTGTCTGCCGGATCTGAGAAATGTGGGTTGTAAGATACGTTATGATGTGTCCAGAGTGATGTTTTGTTACTGTGCACATTGATCTCTAAAGATGTTGGTGACTCATACTGGCATTGCACATGCTGAAAGAATAACACAGTTCATACAGAATAAAGATATTATGATACATAGGGGATTGAAATAACGATGATTTACAGAATAAATCTGAAAATATTTTAAGTATTCAAAGTCTTTGGATCAGTCATAGTTAATTACTTTTTGTTCAAGCAAACTAAAATTTCTTAAATATGAGATTCAGATTTCTAGTTGTTTTGTAGTTTGGCATTTATCATGAAAACCTTTGAAATAGTTTGACCAAGCTAACAAAATCCATATGTTTGCTATACCTGTGAGCATGGTCAGTGCAAAAGAGATGTGTTAGAAACCAGGGACATATTGGACACTCAGCACATTTTACAAAGCTCTGCTAAGTTTAACTTGGAAACCTGATTATATTGGTGCCCATATCACAAGTGATTTTTCTGGTTTCTACTTGGCCATGCAACGTCTGGCAAGCTTGTGATTCAGTAATGATACTTCAATAAATTCTGTTGCTCCAGTGTAATTTTTTGAAGGAGATGGTTGCAGGTTTTGGAAATAGCCAACCTGAGTTTGGAGTGTGCCCAGAGCTTACTGTCAATGTGATTTAAAACTGAAGTAAATCCTGCAAACTGACTTGAATCATGTATCCATTAAGCGCTAACAATACTCTATTAATTGTAAATAGGTTTAACTTTGTACTGAATTATTTTAAGTATAGACTGTTTGCAAAAGGTATGAAAAGTATCAATGACACTTTCACTTCCTTTCTGTTAATCTTATGCATCCTTTTCCTCGGGAAAGGAAATTTTAAACTGATTTGTCTCAGCACTTCATTGATACTTATCTGGTCAGTGCAACCCTAGTTGTGGAACCACCCTGAGCAGGAATGATGCCTGCAGGAAATGTCTGTGCATACTGCTTATGAGACATGAAATACTGTTCTGGCACAAAATTCCTTTGAAAACCCACGTTTCTTTTCCTGAAACTCACCACCAGCTGAAGATCTTTTCTTTGCTTTCTGTTAAACTAATAGTAAACCCTTTCCCTTAAACTTAGGAGCCAGAAATTTTCACTTAAATTTTGGTGCTATGTTAGCACAATTTGAAATCAAGTAGTGAACATATACTTGAATATTTCTATTTGTTGAGTATTTTTGCATTTCCATTCATGAAGATGATAAAAGGATGATATTTTTTCCAATTTTTTCATATATTACATGGATATTCATTGCTATTATTTTTCATACCTAGACCTTTATGTCTTTCTCACGTGCGTGTGTGTGTGTAAATGAACTCTTGCTCTCTTTATGGGATTTGCGTGCAAACAATATACGTATTACCTTCACTTTGCAGTGAATGTTTTAACTCTATGAAATTCTCACAAGACTACAAGAGTTAACATACAACATCTTCTTAAACTTGTGGCAACCATTAAATATCTTCATGACACAAGCCCATAATTATTGTAGTGTTAATATTTACAAAAAAATACCAGCCCAATTGTCAAGTATTGAAAATAAAGTTGGAAGTGATGTTCAAACAAAAAGTGATGCACAATCAAGTCTGGCAAAATGTCAAAATTGGTTAAAAAGTGTAAAAGTTGTGCATGGATGTTGATAGATTCCCCCCAATCCCCTCACCCCACATCCCCTCTCAGTATTTGTATGGCAAACCATACTGGTAAATATTATGGCACATTCATGCAAACAATTGTACAATTAAGAGAGTTTAATAAAGAAATACCTTTCCTCTTTCACACACAGCTCTTCTAGTCAGGACTTGTTGTACTTGCTAGTATTACTATTTGTATGGCATAAGGTGTGCACTCATCTTGAAACAGAACAGATATTTAGGTAGATTACATATTGACTAACAATTAGGGCATTTAATTACCTTTATATGTATATGTAGTCCCAAATAAATTCTATTCCTTTCCTGAATGAGCATTATCTTACACAGAGTGAAAATTATATCTTTAAAAAAAAAAAAAAAAAAATATGAAACAATGTATTTGGAGAAAACAGGATCTATGGCCAAGACCAAGATTTCACACAAAAATTTTGTACCTAAGTAGATAATGCTTCTTGGAACTAAGAAGTAAATTTGGTTTAAAAAATGTTTTAATCTTTGTAAAGGTAACTGCAAAGTCTGAATTGTCTTTGTATGCAAGTTACTTAGACTATTAGAAAATTCAGACTATTAGTCTAAATAACTATGGAAGTTATTAATGTTCAGCTAAGGTGTGGTTATTTCATTCTGATAGTCTTAAAAGGTAATCTATTCTACTACAATCAGTGCATATTTATCTGGAAGAAAACAAAAGTTTATTTCTAAAGTATGGGTCATCATTTAGAGTATATGGCCACTGAAGAAAAAGTTATAAAGTTTTGTCTTAGATCAGAATTAGGACTTTCTTTTTCATATTATATTTATAAAGATAAATTCCAGTGAGCTTATTCACTCTGATGTGATATTCATTGTTGTAATGCATCTGATACAGCCTCCTGATAGTTGTCAGTTTGACGATTATATGCACAATTTCTTGAGATTGCATAGAATGATCTCTACAATTTCAGTGATGTCTTGAAAAAACCCTAAAAAGTATTTTGTGAGGCTGCAAATACATAAGGCAACAAAATCAAACACAAAACTTGAAACAAATGGAAATACATTATGAGGAATGAAATAATTCAGGTTATAAAATAGGTGTTGAAACTGCATCATCACAAATTTCAGTATAGTTTAAGAAAATCAATATGTTCAAATACAATGCTAATTCATTTAATTTCTATGGTCTGAGCTTATGGTAATACAAACTATTTTTGTCAATTATTTGCTCACCTAGAGCTCAAATGAAACAAAATATTGATTTTATCACATTTCACAGATTTGTATCTGTCGACTCACATATACCTGTTATACATGATACAAATTGACACACTTAAAGTCAAGAGCTGAAATGAATGTTATGTTGACAAGAACTAGAGGGCACAGCTCAGTAACAGTTGTTAGACTAAGGTTTGCCACTGTGTACTTAGGGATATAGAGCAGTTCTGCCTGCAACACAAACTATTAAAGTTTCCTGAAGTAAAAAACTGTTACTATGGATTTCTACAATCATGTGAGACAATTCAACATCATCCAGAAAAGAAACAGAAACAAATTGTCCTGGTTCAGCCAGGATAGGGTTAATTTTCACCAGGAGTTGCTATTCAATACCAGGCTGACGTCATGTCTGGTACTCAAGGCAAGGGCAGAGCAGTCCCAGCTTTGTCTCCCCCGGGCTGCCTCGATCTGTGTCTGTAGCTGTATCCTTGCCGTCTGTACCTTTATACCTCTTGGGTTTTGTATATTGTTATCCCTGTTGCTGTTACTGTTGTGATTGTTGCTTTTGCATCGCTCTATTAAATTCTCCTTCTCTCAACCCGCAGGGTTTGTATTTTGCTACCTCTCCTGTTCCCGTCTGGGCGGTGGGGGTGCAGCGGCCACGTGGTGCCCGGTCCCAGCAGGGTTTAAGCCACCACACAAGTATTACTGATGTACTAAGTAATGGCCTTTATAAGCTGCTTACTATTGGCTGTACTGACATGTCCATTGTTTTTTTATAGCCAGAAACTGAGACATCCCCCAGCAAAGGCTTCCTTAAAATCCTCTATATCTACATGAAAAGTCTTGATTTTGGAGAACAGTTCCTTCATATGCTTCTCATTCCATCTTTCAAAAAAAAAACCAAAACAAATACAATACTGAAGATAATGGTAGAAAGAAAATTCCTGGCTGTAATACTGATATCTTAATTTGAGATTATAATGGTTTTATTAGCATGACAAGCAAATAAACCTGCTTTTAAGTGCTAAAATTGGTGGAGTTTGTTCTGGCTCATTTTAACATGAAAAGTAAACTTAACAGGTAACAGGTCAACCTAACTTCTCAGTTATAATACATTTCCACTTCAACCTTTTATTACAAAGTTATTTAAAGCTCTCGAGGACAGGAGACTGTAGTTGCCCAAACATACTCTCAATAGTATGTATAGATATATGCATATATATATATATTTATTTATATAACGAATCATTTTCTATGTAATATGTCCTATCACTGTAAGAATTTATGAAGAATTTTTGCTGTGATAAGGATTACACAGGATTCCTAACTCGCTCACTAACTCAAGTGTATTTAATATTGATTATTACTTCCCAGGTTTGCTGTTCTGGGACTTTTTGGTGACACCCAAGCGCTACTGACTGCTACTGACACTCCAAGTTGTTGAAGATCTAACTGTTCAATCACAAATAACTGCTGGAAAATATGTTTCTTTCACACCTTTTCAGGAACCAGAATTATTCAACCTTAGTCAGCTACATAACTTGACACTGAATTTGTCACACATGTTTCTTTATTCAGGGTGGCTGCAGAGAGCAAGTATAACATGCATGGTTGATCCAACAGCAAACAGATCTAAAGGTTCAGTAGTCTGAATGAAAGAAATGGTTTATGTAGGTTTCAACAAGATATTTAGTACCCAGAATAAGTTATTAATTAAACTGGAGGAAATATGACTTCATTCAAATGGAAGAAGATAAGATGCCAAAAAAACTAAGACAACAACTCAGAAGATGGTTTTGGAGGAATAATTATTAGCACATAGAGAGATTTTTAAAGAAGTTCTTCCAAACTGATTTTAGGATTAGTTTAACATAGTAACCATGATCTTGCAACAAAGAGAAAAAAAAGTTTTACTGACATTTCACAATGATAAGGATGTGGAAGGATAAAAAAATACACCAAAAAATCCACTAAATGATCTAAAGACTAGGAAAAAATATAATTAACTACTAGTTACTTAAGAAATTTGGCTATGAACAGGTAATTTAAATAGCAAGATTAAGACGATTCTGTCATTGTAGGCAATTATAAAATTATTATCCCTCCAAAATATGATAAAACCATAAGGAAAAAGATACAGTAAAAAAAAACCCAAACCATTTGAAAATAGCATCTCATGCTTAAATTTGGGAAATTAGAAAAATGGTGTCTAAGGAATTAAGAAATTAAGCACAAGAATAGCTTTCAAATTTAAGAAGCAGAAAACTGAATTTGCTGGTTAGCAGGGTTTGAAAAGGTTATGAATATTAGCTTAAAAGTGGCAACCTTCAGTATTGAGAGCTTGGATTTCACTACCTAAGAGTTTCTTCCAGTTCCACATGTAGGGTGCCTGTAACATCCACCCATGTGATACCAGTGAATCTCATGTGCTATTTACGTATACACATATATTCCCCACACCCTGTCTTTTGTCTCTTATTTTAACTACTCTAGTTAAGAGTTTTTAAAGGGCATTTTTCTAACAGCCTTCACAGTTTTAAAATCCATCAGTTGAAGAGAACATCTGCTGAAGAGCACCCTGTCTTTTGATCTTCAGCACGTTCAATGATAACATTGCCCTTTTCTTCTCATAGATCACTGCCAGCTTTATTTCTACAGTCATACATATTCCTTGACCTGTGATAAAATTTAGTTTGGCATATTACTCTGAGAGTGACAGTTCCTAAAACTACACTTTATGTAGGTATGTGGGAAGCAGAAAATACACTGTTCAAGTCTATATATATACGAACATTTTTCCTTCATTCATTGTTTCTTTGATTTTTCTGTATACTGTTGCACAAATGGAGTGCATTCTTGCATGTGAATTATCTTTCTGTGAGGAGTTTTCACTACTTTTATTTGAAGTATTTTCTATTTTTTTGCTGGATTTACTTTATTTTTACTACAAGAGTCTGACTAATTTAACCCATCTTTTGCTATTTGTGATGGTGATATTTCACATTTTCATAACCACATGGTGCTTTACAAAATAAATCAATTAGTGCTACATTTGTTTCTAAAAACAATAGGATGACAAACAGTCTTTTTAAAACTACAGAATTACTAACATGAAGTTTAGTTGGAGACCAATAACTAGCAGTGTAGCCCTAGGGTCAATAGTGAGTCCAGTCCAGTTCAATATCTTTATTAATGAGCTGGATGATGGGGCAGAGTGTACCCTCAGCAAGTCTGCTGATGATACAAAACTGGGAGGAGTGGCTAATATGCCAGAGGGTCATCCAGAAGGACCTTAGCAGGCTGGAGAAATGTGCTGACAGGAACCTCATTGTGGTGGGTTTACCTNAAACAGAAGGAGTTTCTGAAGGTTAACACAGCTAACAAAAGTGATTAAGAAAACTACCTGACATTATTGAAAAGAGAACACAGAGCCCTTTAAGTGCACCATAGTCATTACTTTATGTTTCCGTGTGTCAGAACCCTTTAAAACTGCAGTATATGTTATCATACATCAGTAGTAATTAGGGGAAAGATTATACTTTTAGCTGCAGGAAGTCTTGAAAGACAGCAGAGCTTTTGTGGTTTCATGTAAGCTGCCAGGCTCATCAGACATAAGAAGGAGTGTAAAGCACCTCCTGCAAATAATTTAAAAAATAATTTGGTTTAAAAAATTATGTACTTGCTAATGTTCCTTGGAAGAAATCACATGGTACTTCATAAACACAGGATTTAAATTTCTGATTAAGATGGGAACTAGTTTTTTATACATATATATCCGGTCAAAGTAAACAGATTTCTTCATTCCTGAAGAAAGAAATTCTTTTTTCTGGGGAATTCAAATAAAAAAGACAAGGAAATGAATTTTGATAGTTATGGCAATATAATGATTGCTGTGATTTTCTAACTTTTAAAATCTTGGCAATAGATGCTGTCATCTTGTAAACTTCTTGTGTTGTAATTCTCTGATTGTGAGGCCTAGAGTGGACTGATTGTGTATTTAGAGTAATTATGTACAGTTTCACCTAAAATATTTTGATTATTCGGCATTGTTATTATAGTCAATACCTTACTTAGGAAAAAGGCCCTATATTTAACAAGTGCAGGCTTCACCAGTTCCCAACAGTTTCAAAGCTGGCTGTGCACTTTGTACAGGTGCCAAGAGGAGAGAAATGGACCTGACGGTAAATTTTCTACAAGGATATATTTGTGATCATAAACTTATGACATTATTTAATGCCTCTAATTAACCAGTTGACCTGGAAAAGATGTAAGATATCCATTGCCTGTGCTCAGATGGAGTAAATGACAATGCAGAGTTTTATGGCCTGTCCTTGGAAATTCATATAATTATATTAACCTTTTCATTTCATTTCTATTCGTTAAATTTAGCATAAGGGGTTTCAATTTTTTGTTGGTTTATTTTTTGAGTTAAAGTTCGCTCTAGAACTTCTAGTAGAAGTTCCCCCTTTATATATTCATAAACATTAATGAGGTCTCCCCTTAGTCTCCTCTTCTGCAAGCTAAAGAGACCCAGCTCCCTCAGCCATTCCTCATAAGGGAGATGCTCCACTCCCTTAATCATCTTTGTAGTCCTACGCTGGACTCTCTCCAGCAGTTCCCTGTCCTTCTTGAACTGAGAGGCCCAGAACTGGACACAATATTCCAGATGAGGTCTCACCAGGGCAGAGTAGAGGGGGAGGAGAACCTCTCTTGACCTACTAACCACCCCGCTTCTAATACACCCCAGGATGCCATTGGCCTTCTTGGCCACAAGGGCACAGTGCTGGCTCATGGTCATCCTGCTGTCCACCAGGACCCCCAGGTCCCTTTCCCCTACACTGCTCTCTAATAGGTCATTCCCCAATTTATACTGGAACCTGGGGTTGTTCCTGCCCAGATGCAGGACTCTGCACTTTCCCTTGTTATATTTCATTAAATTTTTCCCCGCCCAACTCTCCAGCCTGTCCAGGTCTCGCTGGATGGCAGCACAGCCCTCTGGTGTGTCAGCCACTCCTCCCAGCTTGGTGTCGTCAGCAAATTTGCTGATAGTACACTCAACTCCCTCATCTAAGTCATTGATGAATATATTATTTATAAACATAATACACTAGTATGCCTCAACTTGAACTTGGAGGGAGTTTTTGGAAGGGAGAGATCTTATTTGTATATTCTTGTGATTTGTGAAAACGTTGCTAATGAAAGCGCTACCTAAATCTAACAGATATTTATTTTTGTGATGTGATATATTTCATCTTTGTAATATTTTAAGTTATACACAGTAATTATATGGTAACCATAATCTTTCCTTTTCAAATCAACTTCTTCAGACAGTTTTTGCCATTCTGAAGCATACTCTGTAAATAGAATACACACAACTGAAAAGTACAAAGGTATTTATTGGCCAACACAGATGTTAAATCACAGAGACTAGCAAACTCCTAAGCTAAGCATTGATACATTCAATATCCTTGATGAGTGTCTGCATGTCAAGCAGCCAGAATCAGGTAAGAAAGTCAGTATCCCTGATCTCTTGTCTCCTGGTTCTCTGACTTTTTCCTTGGGATTTTTATAAAGTCTCACAACAGCAAAATCTCCTTGTGAATCTTTGAATTGTTAACACTATCTCAGCAATTGTACTTCCATCTGTGCTTTTATTTGTTTTACATATCTTTCTTTCACAGTCTTTCTCACAAGTTAACATCTGTTAGTAAAACTGAGTGAAGGTCACAAAGTCATGTAGCACCAAACTAGGGCATAAATTACAGACATAAAGCCCTAGGGAGGAGGTTTACAGGAAAATGGGACATCTCTTAACCACTTTTCTGAAAGGAAACCTATTGCCAACTCTGAGATCACTGTGCAAATTATGGATAATTATGAATAATATATTCTCCAGTTAAAAAAAGAAAGTGTAGTGCCAGAATTCTGTGCAAAAATATTAAAAATATTTTATTATGTTCTTAGTGGGATACTATAGTTCAATTTAGAGGAAAAACTTGAACATATATTTAACATAGCTTCAGAAAATGGGAAAGATGAGGATTGCAAACTGAAATTCTAGAAAACTAAAAATATTCATTTAAACAGTCACCTAACTTACAAACTAAATGCATAAACATCTTGATAGGGAAAATGTCAAAAAATTACAGTGTTTCTGTGGGTTAAGATCTATCAGTTCAGCTAATGGTGCATGAAATCATAGAGATTGACACAAATCTCCAAGTGGAAGCAAATAGGAAGCTTGATTATTGAAGGGATGAGAAAACACAATTGGTCAGCTGTCCTGGGATGTTCTGGCTCATAACATTTTATTTATTAGCTCTTCATGACTGATGTAAAATCTTTAACAGCTACTGAGAAACTTTATTTAAAATAAAATGAGGTTCTACAACAACCATCCAAGTCTTCAACCAACTTAATTACTTATTTTGGAATAGAAGAGTATACATTATTACCAGTACTCTGGACACTACTTTGCTTCATCTTTGAAGGATACCAACACTATTGATAACTGCTATACCAGAGAGGTTCCTTTCTTTACTTGTCAATTCAATTCCAAACAAATTGTTTTCCAGAATTAGGAAGTACAACAAGAAAAAAGATTTTAACAACTCCCCAACTTAAGTACCAATATAATAAAAAACATAGAAGGTTTGATTTAAAAAAAAATTTTTAAAAATTATTCAAACCTTGTAAAAATTTACCCTTAAATTTTTCATTTTATGTCCTTTTGATCAGATCTTATCTGTGTTCCTTATTCCATACATCTGCCATATTTATAGGGAGAGGTAAAACATTTTTTTAGACCAATAATTATATAAATTCTCCTTACAATTTTTTAATATTTATAGTCTAAAAATTAGTAAAACTCTAGCACAGATCAACAAACGTTTGCGACAGCCTTTTGGAAAAAGATCTTTACCAGGCTTCATTTCTGAATACAAAGAGTTATCTTTTTACACATTTCCTGCTCTTTAGCAGTGTTTTATTCCCAAAAATACTATTTACATAATGTTAGACTTTTACAGTCTCATTTTATTGAAACAGAGATATATAAGGGAACAATTAAACTTATTTTTCACAGGGACCCAAACATAGATTGGATGTTCAGATCTCTGCTCCTCCAGGACATGCCTTTCTGTCTTTCTCAATCTTACTGAAAGTGTGGCATTCAGACTACCTAGCTAAATGTCTATAAACTATCTAGCTAAGTATTTATATAAATTAAGAAAATCAGTTTTATAGAAATCAATATAAATATGTCATTC
The DNA here is from genome assembly GCA_013401335.1 of Brachypteracias leptosomus. Lineage (NCBI taxonomy): Eukaryota > Metazoa > Chordata > Aves > Coraciiformes > Brachypteraciidae > Brachypteracias > Brachypteracias leptosomus. Next base: position 17,182 of record VYZX01032111.1, read on the forward strand.
AGATTCATTTGATACATCTCATTTCTCATAATACATCCCTTTTTTAATCTTTATTACAGAAATATTTGTCTGATATCTACAGATACCTGTACTAGATAAACAATATAGGGTATAATTTTCTCTCTCTTCTTCCTAGCTTAGAGAACCTTTTTGAAGTTTATATACTCATTAAGTTCCCAGTTAAGCAATGGTTTCTAAACTTACTACTTAGCATGTGCTTAAGTGCAATTACACCTAATGCAGTTTACAATGAATTGAATAAAAAGGTTTGGTATGTGACTATGCTTCCTGGTGACACCTGTGACTGTATCACCATAATCATATATTGAGGGGAAATCATATAGGTTTTTTAATAATTTCTATTTCAATACTAAGTTTTCTGGCTTGATTTAAAACTACTTAACTCATTTTAACAGCGCTCATTTATAAAACATGAAATAACAAAGAAAAAAAATTCATACATGCATAAACTGCCATGACTACAACAAAAAAGCTAAACATTTTGCATTATGTATCTGTCTTTCCCAGAGTATGCAGAATCATATGTTATGCTGATGCCAACATGTACCAGGAAATGAGTATATTATTGATAAAAATAACATAATTAAAAAATGATGGAGTCTTGTAGAGAATTAAAATCCAGAATTCAGATCAAGTTCAGAAAGTATGAGATGTTTAGAAATAAAATTTCATATTCTCGCACTTCTGCAAAGCATATTTTTATTACAGATCAAGAGGTTGAGAGAATAACATCAGGGAAAACCTGATAACTACAGGATGGATTGAGTGGCTTCTGGTTCAGTTCTGAATTTATTCCTGTTCATTTTTGTTTTCTGCTTGTCATTTATATTTTCTATTTCATATGCTGCTTTTTGCCTGTAGACACATTGTACTTTTGTGGGTTTGTGCACCTCCAAATTGCTTGGAATAAGATTAATATATCAAGAAGTCCATGGCCATATAAGAAAGTAATGTATGTCAGGTGATGATAAATGGAGTTTCATTATCTGAACTAATTGTTCTGAAAGGCTATGCTATAATGAACCTCTATCAGAAGTGTCTAGCTCATGAAACTGCAAGTTCTTGAAAAAAGGTATTCAGAACCAAAATGATCATTAGAACTGATGACAATCGTCCTAAGATACATAGGAGTTTTATTGGTTGAATTAGAGCATATATTAATTAAAGGTTTGCTTGTGATAAAAAGCATTTGCAAGACTGTGGAGCGTTATCTCCATGAGAATAGACATGTAAGCAAATCCAGACTCTGTGGCGCCAGCAAGGCCACACAAGGACGGCCACGTGCAGCATGTGAAGCGACAGTGATGCAGCAAGAAAAAGGAGGCAGAAAGCGGAACTAAGGGCGGCGCGTGGACAGCAGTGCCTGGCCAATCAGGAGATGTTGTTTAGCACGTGGCAGAGTTTGTTGTACCAATCAGAGTTGTGCTTCCGGCACGTGGTCAGCGCTGGTGGGTATATAATGAGTGAGATTCGGGCGAATAAACGGCAATGCTTGGATTACATTAGTCCATGTACGCGTTGTCCATTGATCTCCCGCAAGCGGCGCCCAAACAGGGACCCTCTTGCTGTTGCTTCGCAGAAGCGTATGAAGACAGCTGGAAGGAGAGGGTAGCGGGAAAGCCGACTGAAGCAGCCGTTTCCCCAACGGCTGGAAAAAACGTGCGTGCTAAGTGGAATCTCGTTCTGATCAAACGAGTGATCGGGAAGGAGATGGGGTCCACACTTGCCAAAGAAGAGCAGGTAGTGGTTAAGCTCCTCCAACGTATCCTTTCTAAGAAAGGGTTATCTTATGATGGCAGTGACTTGAAGCGGTTATTGCAATGGGCTAAAGAGAAAGGCCTGATCCTCAGTGTTGCGACAGCTTTTGAGCTGGGCACCTGGGAAGATGTCGGCAAACACCTCTGGAAGGATGTTAGCTGAGGCTCGGAAGAAGCTACCAAGATGGCAACCCTATGGCGGCTGATCCGAGAAACAGTAAGGGAAATGNTATTTCTGGTGATTGTAGGGGGGAGGGAGGTCAATAGGTATCTTTGGACTGGAA
>VYZX01032112.1:0-22875 GCA_013401335.1 Brachypteracias leptosomus
TAATAGACATCCACAACAGTGTCTAATTTTCCCTGCAGCCTTCTAAACTCTTTAAAAGTAACATGATTAAAACACACATAATATTGAAGTAACCCTGAGAAGATAACATGGCCTCAAGGAAATGGTAAGGCTAGATCTCAAGAAGTATTGTTCCTGGGAAATTCTCTCTGCCATACGAGAGACATATGTATTTTATTGAAAACAAACACACAATACTCACTGTGTAATTTTATACTCTGTACAACTTGAGATTGTATTGTTAAATACTTATTTCCAGTGCAATTAATTTTAGATACTGAAGAACAAAAACCTGCCTTGGAACATGACTGGCAGCAGGGTGCACTTTACACTATTTCCTTTTCAAACGTATCTTTACACTTCACTTAAAAATGTAGAATGGAAGCATAATACCTCATTCATTGCTAACAGCACTATGAATGAAAGGCTCTCCGAACATCTGCTCAATGATATTTAATGCATGGTCTAATAAGCATTGGCATTTCCCGCTCACAGATTTGTAGGAATTGCATATGTGCTACAATTCTGTTGACAGATCCTTGCTCTTCTGGAAAGCCTCTTTGCCCCGTCCTCAAGGGTTTAGTTTAATTCCTTATGGACATTACCATACGCTTGCAACTCTGGCTAGTTCGGCTAAGCCAGGTTTGATCATGTCATTGGATACACACTGTCTAAACACCATACAGCACCAAAAGCCACTTCCTTCCCAAATTAGCTGTTGCTAGGAGAGAAAGGACTGACAGAGAAACACAGGAAAATGGAACATGAAACAAAATGAGGCAGACTAAGATTTTCAAAGGAAACAGAAACACCGGGGTTTCTTCACAGAGCTAGGATTTATGAGGTTTTACAATACAGTTTATGTAGCCATGCCCACAGCCTTTTCTCAACCACAGTCCCTTTAACTCATAGCACAGTTAAAGCAGCTATCACAAACGGCAAGGAAGCTCTGAAATCACTTTCCTTATTCTCAAACAATGGAGCATAAAACACACCTTGATTTTTTACATTTCTGTACTTGGAACTCCAAAGCATGTAAGTTAGTTTTGATTTGTAACTTAAAGTATACTCACTCCCTACATCATCTTCAAAAATCCAGTAGGAGAAGTTATTTCAAAGTTTTACTTCAGGGTAGTGGAAGGACAAGCTATAGAGAAAGCTTTTCAAGGTTTATTCCTTGCATTTAATCATGCATGGAGATGAAGATTGGAAATTTGTGCAATATTAGTCACACTGAAAGAGGTCCAAAACAATGACAATGCAAGAGCAAATACAACATCTGCATGGAAAGAAACATTACTCAGCATAAGTAATATCTTTCTTGGTTTGTAAAGCTCCCCATGGACTTCATCCAACATACATTGTAGATTGGCTCATCTCAAGCTGGCTGCCTTCTCTGCTCTCCACATAACCTCAGCACTTCTGCTGCACAAGCCAACTCCCCTGCAGTTCTTGCTATCTGGAGTAATCTTCCTGTATACCCACACCTGCACAGCTCTTCTCCTCCCCAGTCCTCCCCCTCTCCAATTATTCCACTTCATGAATGGTGTTACACAGCCTTGCAGTTTTGAAACACAATTCCCACCAAGAAAAAAGAAAATCTTCAGTGAAAATAAAGCCACTGGAAACAACGTGGTATTATTCAGCATACACAGCTAACAGGAGAAAAACAAGGATGGAAGCATGAATGCATGTCAACTTTCAGAATGAGGAAAAGCTGAGAAATGGGCGAGCTGAAAGTCCTTACCAGACACAGAGGCTGCTGAATTAATCCACACTTCTCAATGCTTGTTATCCTGCTGGGCCCTGCATATCATTTCCAGAAAAGATCCTTAGAAACTTTCACTAGATAAACACATCGTTTAAGTATTACTGAACTATTCTGTATACTAAACAAAAGATTTTTTTTTTTAAATGGTGACTGGCTGCCTGAGCAGCCTGGTACAAGGCCACCCTGCTTCTTACTCAGATTTGCAAATGATATGGCTGTCACCCTACATGTGTGCCACCCATATTTACTGCTCAGTGACCAAATCTGGTTGGACACTCAAATGCAGGGAAATTTTTGAGGGCTACATGAGCAATGGAGAGCAACCTACCTTTTGAGTGACAGTCGCATTACGCTTGAAGATAGTCAAGCTTGAAGCACAAGGAGAAAGTTTTGCACTTACCCTCACCCAGACGTGAAATTATTCCTCTCTGTTAATATCTCTCCCTGATAACAATTTCTTGTGAGGTAGGATAAGAAATTTTAGCACTGCCTAGCAAAGCCACTCCCAGACCATGTACTTTCTAAAGAGCAATGATAATTCTTTGTACTTTCAGGAAAATAATTATAATAGATCTTTCTTTTTTTTTTTGTGTAGGTAATTAAAACAGTGACAGTTACTTTTAAGTTAAACATATAGGGAGAAAGCAAAAGTTGGACAATTAAGCAAATCGGACACATACAACCTGAACTAAACTCCTCAGAACTAGTTTTATGTAAATATCACACACCATTCTTCAAATAATACAGTATTGCTCATTTCTCCTACAGCATCTTGTAGCCCTGTGCATTTGGTAAATGAAGAGATCCCACAGAAATTATCCACAGGGAAGCACATGACAATCACTACTTACACTTAGTCTTCCATATACACTACAAAGCAACAATGAAATTTTGGGGAGATATTTCTCTTTCATAGACACCTTATGAGCCACTTCAAACATCTCACCTCTGTTCATCAAAACACTGTGGGGGGGGAATCTGTTCTTCTTAAGTCTTTCCTAAAGGAGTCATTATTACTGGAGAACATGAAAGAATGCACCAAATAACTGTGATCTAACAGTAGGGAACAAGCTGCAAAAGTCAGGGGTGCACAACCAATTCAGCAATGACCCGAGGAGCCCCACTGAGGTACCAGACCACGTACACATACTGATCTTGAACACAGCAAAGACAGAAGTAAAGGCAGATCTTGTCAAATATCCTCCCAGCTCTGCCTACTTGGAAAAAAATCATATTCCCCTGCTGTTGTGATGTTTTTCACTAGACAGCAATATAGATTAATAAAAATGTGCCTTCCAGAATACATCTAGATTATGAAACACTTTAGACAAGCAACCTTGTTAAGAACAGTGGAATTTTACAAATTAGCGCTGAATTCACAAAACTCATGTCAATGAATTAAATTGTAGCCTCTGGTTTATTCCAAGCCACTAGGTATGAAAAGAATGGTAGAAACCTTAAATATTTGGTCACTGGGCCCTGCATATTTTGTAAGCAGCAGGTATTTCCATAAGCCTATTAAGCTCTTGACACAAAGGATTGCTTATGGCATGTAGGAAGCTTTTCCAATCTGTTTTTTCCTTTCAAATTAAATTAAAAAATAACAACCAACAAAATGAAAGAAAATGATACAGCAGTCTTTTCCCTTTACACTTGATATTCATGTGGTGATCTGATGTTTAGCTTCACAGAGGCTGAGCAACTGGATGCCTTACAGGTAAACATCAAGCCATTCATATCTAAACGACCAAAATAAATTCCACAGTTGCAATAGTAAAATCTGAGAAATGGAAAAATACAAACACTTGCTGAATATTTCAAACAAAGGGGATGGAAAAATCAAATGAGAATATACTCTGGAAAGCAAATGGTAATGTACAACAATGAAAATACTTGATTAAACATTTTAACATTATTTAGGCTATTCCAATTGCTATTACTACAATGAAATATGTTTTTTAGACAATCCAGAACTTCACCGCAGCTAAAATGAAGTGAAACAAATTCCTTCCGTCAGCCCTACAAAACACCTCACCAGACTCTCATCTGTCCTGCAGCATGAATACACCACCAAGACCTTGATCTTGCAAGAACCTATAAACATCTTGCAGCCATAAGCTTAAGAAAATGTCCTCATGATAGCCTGGAGAACTGAAGCTAACTCAATAAAGCAAATATGCTGTTCCTGCTAGTTGGGTAGTGGGAAACTGCTTGTGTCATTCCAGTTCACATGACTTTCCTCTCCAAAAACAATCTTCCTTATATCAAGATCCAAAGTTTCTGAAAAAAGAGGGAAACCATAATCTTCCAAAAGCCAAGTCTTGATGCTGTTCAAAAGGCAAGAACAATTAAGAAGGTAAGGTAAAAATAACAGTTCAGTGGGTAATGAGAATATGAATAGGACTGAATATGCATCATCTGGGTTTAAACACCAGAAAAGTGTTTAAATGATTTAAATAATTAGAAAATTGTAAAAAGGAGTGACAAGCAAGGAGGTCGTGTTCTCAAATTAAAATTTAAAATCTCTCTCATTGTTTGTATTACAGATGTGAATAACCTCAAAACATGCAGCACCCAACAGACACAGAATGGCTCCTGGTAAATGGGATGACTGCAACAGCCCATGACACTGCTGCTGCATGCATGGCATTTGCTGAGGCACCTCTACACAATCACCATCAGCTCTCACTACAAATACCACCACAAGGGAAAGAGGAAAAGCAGGCAGCAGGACATGAAGTCATGGTTACTATTAAAAATGTGACTAGATTGAAAACTCTATGTAAAATTGAACAAGAAAACCAACAGAATTTTTAGAGTTAAAAAAAAAAAATCCCCATCCCTACACCAAAACCTTTGACATGAGCAGCAAAGAGAATCAGCATTCAGTTAAAGGTTTTATATTCAACCATCTGTGATTTTTATTATTTTATAGTTATATATCACTTATTGCTACATACTGTGAAGAGCAGAGGAGGAAGGCTGGGAGAAAGAAGTTTAGTGACAGTAAGCAGAGTACTTACTAATTTAAATAACTCCCAGAATGTTCTTATCTACTGAACAAACATTCCAGTCTTTTAATAAGTCAAGCAGACAGAGATCAAATGAACATGTAAATAGCAATTTAGGAGTAAGTCACAGCAGTGTAAGATGCACTTTTGTCCCTGAGGCCAAGCTGAGCCTTTGAGTCTTTTCTTTCCCCCCACCTTTAAGTCAGAGTAAAATAATTCTAGAAAATACATTGCACGGAGGCTCTTTAAGCTACTTTGTTGCTTACTCTAAAACTAAATATTTTCAGCATTTAGTGGAGTAGATAAATCACTAGGAACAGTATTATTTAAAAATAAACCTGCTGCTAGGGAGGTAGAGCATTCTGTAGTACACTTTTCAAAGATTTAGCCAGATTTACCAACAACTGATCAAAAGAAAGGGTTAACATCATAGAAATCAGCATCTACTTACATTGCATCTGTCCATTAGTGCAAGAAGCTGGAGACCAGACTGAGCTGCAGTGGCCCCCCTGACACGGATCAGCACAACCACAAATGCCTTTGAACATGCATCACTGGGCTTTTGTAGGAAGGAGTCGTGCTGATTTGTTTGCTCAGCATCTATCACTGCTACACATTCAACACTAGAGTAACTTATGGGTATGAAATGCAAGGCTCAGATGGGCCATCAAATGGCTCTGCCAGTCCGTCTATACAGGAGGTGAGGAAGCAAGGAGCCCGTGCCAAAGTTCAGATCTTCCTTTTTACTGTGCTTTTGAATTTAACTAAAGACAAATAGCTTGGATATGAGGATAACGTGGGCTTAAGGACAAGTAAGAGTGACAGGCATGCCCATGCAGTTGCTGGATGGTGGGTCACTTGACTAGAATAGCACAGAGAGAGGAGGAATACCTGTTTCTGACATGGGAGGAACAAGAACAGGATTTGGGGCCTCTCGGACTTCATCCCCAACTACACTTGTGCCTTATGTGCAAGACACTTAAATTCACATCACAAATCCACAAGTAAATGCAGCAACCCTTGATTGCTTGAGTATTCCTAGACGCTTTTGATCATCTACATAAATTTGCTGTCTTTGAAAATATCCTTTTTTTTTTAAAAAAAAAAAGAAAAGGTTTCTTTTTAGAAAGCACAAGCCGAATAACACATCAGTGATCACAATCTCTCATGATACCTTGAGTCTCAAACTGAGTCAAGTGAAGCATTACAGAAGATAAATGTGGGTGGGTGCATCTTACAGCAAACATTTCTCCATGTTATGGAAAAACAAATTAGCAGGCATTCTGAGCTAAGAGCTGAAGGTACAAAGAGGTTGTGGTAAGACCATAGTCACGTGAGAATGCCCTTAAACAACAGACCAAGTCTAGGTATAGGAATAGTTTTTTTAAGTAGACTTCCAAGTGATCTATTCCTCATAATGTAGAGGAATGGAAGAATTTTCTGTCCCAAAGGAATCTAAGAATATGCTTCAGAAATTGACTTCAGCAAGAAATCAGAATAGTGTATTTCTTACACTATTTGACAGCATAGTTCTTTCCCCTTCAGAGCAGCAAAGACAGTTTTGCAAAACTGCTCCATTATATAACAAAACTGTTACGGAATACTTCACTTCTTAGATATATGCCACATCAGCATAATAATTTCAGTTGAAACCAATGCAGACAACCCATAACCAGCAAATTTATGTCTTACAGCTGTCTTTACCTTATCACCAATCATATAAATATCTGGGGCCTTTATTTCAAAGCCGATTCTAAATACTTTGACTAGTCAATCAAAAATTTATAGGAGACCGCTTACTATATATAGACCAATTTAAAACCCACAGCTCTAGACAAATTTCACTGTGATTACTTAGCATCAAAATGCTGAGAATCAGTTGGCTGTATGCATTAAATAAGAAGGTAAAAACAAGTCCAATGAATTACAGAAGACATCTGGAAAAATGGAGACTGATGACTCATGAAGATACTTCATGTTTATATTTAAGATTCAGGAGTCAGGAGCAAGGACCCAAACTCTTTGCATTTAAGCCTAGGCTTACATAAAGTATTCAGAAGAGAGGATCCCAGCAACAAAAAATCATCACATTGATGCCAAGCAGTTTTCCCTAAGTCTGTGAACTCAGGTTAACATCAGCAAGAGCTGCTAAATGCTCACTCCCTTAGGTGCTGACTCACATTTCACACCGGTCGCTCATTTAAGATCACCTACCCTTTTTTAAAGCTCCCAAATTCATATGTTCACATACTCCTCATGTTAAAGAACTCAAGAGAAAAAACAAGCATGAATATAATCATTAAAATTTCCCAAAGTTACACATAAAACTTCTTCTCAAGCAAGAGACACAAGCAATCATTTTTGAAGTCTGAAACCAAATAGGCTGCATCACTCCCACTCCTAGTAAGTATTTAGAACTCTAAAATTAGCATTATTTTTAAAGTAATGTTTAACTAAAAAGATGTTGGGCAAATTAAACATGAAGATTTAAAATACTCTTTTTCTCTCATGTATAAATGTTACATACATAATCTTCGTGATAGCTTTTGCCTTTTGACTAGATGACTTGTCTCATTTCTCTGCAATTCTAGCCCTTCATCTATCAGGCATCATCATTACAAGACAGCTTGCTACCAGGAAAAGAGGCTTATAAGATAAGCATGGAAGTAAGCATGGAAATAACCTTGTGCAGGAAAATTTTCAGATAGTCAGCAAGAGGCAGCAGAAAAGGGGTAGAAACATCTCTTGGTGGAAAAAGAGGAAGCAGAGCTTTTACTGGGTAAGGAAAAGAGACGAGCTGGAAAATGAGGATTTAGAAGATAAATGGTTAAAATAGGTAGCTAAAGAAGCATAAAGTCATGAAATAGCTACATGAGAAAACAGTAGTAGGTAATGACACAGCTCCCTCTGAGTAACCACCCAAAAGAGGAAGCCACATGCTAAAGCTTAAGTCATAAATGACTTCAGGGAATTCACCAGGTTCTATCTCTCACATGCAAAGCAGGAATTTACAATGGAGAACAGATTTCACTGTAGAGGCTAAAGAGATAGCCACAAAAATTATGATGGTGGTCAATATTTCAATGCTGAAGATACAGAGATCACTAAATGGAAAGGGAGCTACAAAGCTCCCAGGAAGCCACTTGGAAACACTTCACTTTAAAGATCCAAAGATAAGATAATAGTCTATTTCCCCAACCACCTCCAACACACACCTACTTCTGATTGCTTCTATAAATTTTCTTTTCCAAACACACTCCTTAGAAAAATCCCAAGCAGAAGTATCTCCTGCAGCTACACTTTTGTTCACAGTATCTAAAGGCCATCATCAATTCACATTCCACTAGCTGGTAATTCCCCTTATCACTTGTTAAATCAGTCCTAACTTGATAGGGTATTGCAATAAGTGCATTGCAGCAGCACACAGCTATGGAACACAGATCCTATTTAGACCCCCTATCCTCACAACTTTTCTCCACGGAGTCCGAAATGCAATATATCTGCCTACTCCAGCATCAACTCAATTACAATACCTGCAACATCTAACCCAAAGGATGAGAACAGTAACACTCAGGAATAATAATTAATTACTGGGAAAGTTTTTATGTTTTGATAATACTGATTTCAAGTTCCTAGAGTCTTGCTCTAAGGTCTCAGTGTAACTCCTATAATCATTACATCACATGCTTTTCCACATGTCTGTAGCAAATCCAGAGTAGAACCCAAAAGCAAACAAGTCTTGTTACACAATCCTTCCCACCCTATTCTGTTTTTTAGAACATATATATTGATTACAAATCTTAGTATGCATGTGTAGTGAAGTAACTACTGTACTAGAGAATACAAAAAAAGGACAATTTACTAACCTAAAAGGCTGATTTTCCAGCCCACTCTGCCTCTTTCTCTATTGTGCTCATGAAAGCTCAGGCTTCAGTTTCAGATTCCCTAAAGGTAGAACTAAATTGCTTGTAATTAGGGTGAACTGGTCAGACTGATACCTCTTTATCCATCACCTGAAAGAAATTATGGAGGGCAATATCAAGTTTGCAGATGACAGCATGGCTGGGGGGGGGTGTGGAGTGAACAGGAGCTGAGGGAGGTGATTCAACACACTTTGGGGCAGGGATTGCCATCCAGACAGGCCGAGGGAAGGGGCCACCCAGACCCAGTGACATTGAGCAGGGCCGAAGGCAGAGCCCTGCCCGAGGGAGGAACAAGCCCCAGCAGCCACCCAGGCTGGGACCTGCCTGTCTGTGAAGCAGCTCCGCCGAAAGGCCCCAGGGCCTGGTGGGCAGAGAGCTGGGCAGGACCCAGAAGTGCCCTGGCAGCACAGACAGCCAGTGGTCTCCCAGGCTGTACCAAATGGAGACTCAGCCAGTAGCTTGTGGGAAGAGAGGGATCATCCCCTCTGCTCAGCACTTGCTAGGCCATATCTGGAAGTCTATGCCCAGTTTTGTTGTCCCTTAATAGAATAAAGAGATTGATGAAATATCCCAAGTCCAGCAGAGGACCACCAAGATGGTCAGAGGCTGGAGCATTTGCCCTGTGAGGAGATGCTGAGGGAGATGGGCTGGTTCAGCCTGGACAGGAAGTGGCTTCAGGCTCCTAACAGCAGCCTGCTTGTACCTGCAAGGAGAATATGAAGAAAACGAAGTCAAGTTCTTCATAGTGAAGCATTGCCAGAGGTGGAGAAGACAGACAGGAACTGAAATCAGTGTAGTTTCAGAATGGACGTCTCTTCCACCTCTTCTGGAATTTGGCTCACCAAATATGGAAAGTGCCACAAAGGAGAGGAAACAGTATCCTTTCTGTGAGGAGAGAGTCACTATCCTACTCAACTCTAGAGAACAGAGGTGTACGGGACCTAAATAACCTGCCTGCTCAGTATAAACAGCTTTGAAAGAGCTGAAAATGCAATCTAACTTCTGTGAGAGCTTTTAAGATCACCACCTTAGTTTTGGACCTGACTTTGGACCTCCTCCTTAAGTTCTAGTAAACCAAGCTAATTCCCGATTGCCAGGAGGAGAGAGCACTGAAGTTTCTTTTTTTTTTTTTTGATGGAGTAGGAGTGTTTTGGTCTTTGTTTTTACTAAGCTAACTATGCACATCAGTAGTTAGTAACTAGGCTTTCCAAATTTAACTCATCCATTAGCATGTGTTAACATCAATATGATGTGATATGGATCACTCAATATATCTAGTACTTCACTTATTTTTCCTCTGATCAACAAGTCAGTTGCCATCAGCCTATTTAGCAAAGGCATCCCTTATTAAGACCAACACATTACAATTACCAGTTCTCATGAAATAATCTTGAATCAAAAAGGAGACCTTACTGATTGATTCTGATAAGAGGGTTCTGAAAAGGGGGAAGGAAAAAAGAGAAAAGTAGGCCAGAAACAACAACAAAAAATTGTTCCTATCAATCCCTCCCCAGAACAGGCAATTTTCAGAGGGACTTTTTCACAAACAGCTACAAGGACAGGAAAAACACCACCACCCTGGCCCTTTGACATCCAGGTTGATGTCTGCTAGGAATAGCGTGCAGGCAGTTTTCAAAAGCTGCATTGCATAACTGCACAGGGCCCAACACCAGACAAAAGGGTAGGACAGGGAGCATTTGGACAAAATTTGAGAAAATAGATTTTTAAACAGGCCTTATTAAAGAGGCCTTCAAACTTTATCAGACCCTGGAGCAGGCCTTGTTTTATCCAGCCTAAACCAGAACAACTTACTGATTGCAGTTTTTCCTTTTTCCTGGGAAGCGAAGGAATCAGTCTGGCACGCTGATGCATGGTGTTACTACACTGGCTTTCCTCAGCTGGAACATTCCTTCAGCATCCCATAAAGGGCTATTAAAATAAGTACATCACGAGAACCATCTGTCCTCTGCAGAGAGGAGGGAATGGGGAACCGCAATGCATTTCCTTCTTGCTGCACAGTGTTGACCCCTTCCTGCTTGTGAGACCAGCCCATGCTATCCTGAGAACGGAATGCCTGCATCCAATATGCAACATTTTGTCTCTATAAATTTCTAAGTTGCACTGGAAGAAGGACTATACCTGGGGCCGCATGGGACAAAATACAGCATAACAGTATGCTGGGAGAAAGGACATCATCTTTCTCTTCCCTCCTCAACAAAACCTTCATCAGTTGGGTTTTTTTATGTTACACTACCTTCTTTCACTTCAGTTGACATCCTTCCTTTAGTCTAAAAGCCACTATATGCTAATGAATATATATATTTTTAACTTATAAGTATTCTTATAAGAAGAGAAGAATTGCATTTTCCATGAAACTTCACTCCTTACAACAGTGTCTGCTTTCAAATTTTCATTAAAGCAACATTGTACTGAATTTTCATTCACACCAGCAGAATATTTCTCTGCCCTCTGAGCAAAGCTCTCCACTCCTTTGTTATTGCCAAAGCAGGGGAAGACTACGATGTAATTAAACATTTAGGCAGAGAGGCGATATAATACTCTTAAATGAAAGTAAATTAAAAACAAGGAAAAGAAAAGGCACTTTTAAAAGCATCTTTTAAGAACAGCATGTTTTTGCTTTTAGATAGGCATCTAATCCCCTGTGCCTCATCAGGAGGAAACACTACTTGTCATCAAAGGAAGTTATTGTTCCCAGTTAATTAATGACTGTAACACACCTTGGGATCTTGGAATCTAACATATCATTGCTATTACACAATGTTGAGGTCTTTTCAATCAGTTAAATATTTCTATTAATGTGTATAACCCAAGTGTGTTGTGCTGTTTACTTCCAGTATATTCTAAGCAACTTCAGTCTTCCCCCAACCCTGCAAAATATGGTTTGCAGAACCTGCAAATATCTATAAAAATATCAATCCTTATTGATTTTCAAATAAGATCCACATCCTACAAATGTTTTAAAAATGCCACTGCTTATTCCAGCCATTCTTGCTAAAGGTGGGATTATCCAGCAGGACAAAAGTACACAGGGTTGCAGCATTTTGTAGACAAAAAATGCTTTTGTGATCCCCTGTCCTGAACACTGCAGAGATGAGTACAGCAATTCCCTTTCAAAGTGCTGCTCCTGCAGCAAACGCTGCACATGCACACACCTTTCCTTGCTGCAACCAACTCCTCCTGACTTAATGGAGCAACGTGCTGCATGCAAGGGTAATAGTCTTTGCAAATTGGGAATCTAACAGGGTCCCAGCCATTAAGCCAGGAAACTAATTCCTTGCTGAATCAAAAGACTTGCAGTGATGATCCACATTTTTTACCTAAAGTCAAAGGGCATCATGGAAGATATCACCTTATGGTTGAACTTGATGATCGTAAAGGTCTTTTCCAAGCTAAAGGATTCTGTATTTTCTGATTTGGAGTGTGGACTCCAGATAAGTATTACCTGCTGCAACACTTTTACACATATAGGCTTTACCTCATCGACCTCTTTACAATTTCACACTTTGATAATCACCCTTCTCAACCTTAGGGTTTGAAAGTGGGTTTTATAACTTCTAAGAGCAAAGAGAGCTTAAACCAAAACAAAACCATGTTTATCATTGCTAAGCGGTGCTAGACACACAGAAATATTATTTATGGCAACCAAAAAGATAAAACGAATCAACACATGCACACAGACTGCATAGCTGACCTATTCAAGTTTGGAGATAAGGAAAATCATCCCAAAGGTTTAAGAAATAAAGGAAAACACCATATTTCTCTTCACAGATATAGAAAATTTCTGTTGTGCCTTAAGCATTTGGCAACAGAACAAACTGAAATTTGATTGCTAGAACCACACAGCAATAACGAGAGTCCCAGTCAGAACCAGCATAAAACCACAAATAAAAGGCAGTGCAGCGTGCCAAAGGCTGCCTGAAACCAGGAAAAGGCTAAAGCTTTTTATTTAGCAAAGACAAAAAAGGAAAAGTTATGATGCAGTTGTCAGAGGGGAGCACATCTCACAGCCCTCAAGCTGTGGAAGCACAGAACTGCCCTCCCAGCGCTTCCCAGTCCTGTGCAAACAGCCTCAGCTCCTCACTGCAGCCCCACACAGCAGCACCAGCTTCTGGCTTTAAGGTCAGAACAGAAACTGATGCCAAAGAAAGATCACAAGCAAAAGCTCTGGCAGGAAGAACATACAGCAGTGGGCTTCCAGACTGCGAATATTAACTCTGCTAGATCAGGAAAACCAATGGGTAAACTGGTGCTGCTGAGTGCTAAAACTCACCTTTTGGATCATATACAAAGAAATCTGTAGCTGGTCAACTCGCTCTTAGCTTAATTTGCAAAGCTCAGACCTCACAAAACCTGCCTTGCCTACACATATCACTGGGGATCTGTTAAGATCTCTTAATTCAAGCTAGGAAAGCATTCACCAAGCCATGTCTGCACTTCTCATCAGGGCCTATGGCCTGAGAAGGCAAACTGCCAAAAAAGAGCAACATTTAACATTGTAAGATGATACATCGCTTCTTCAACTCTTTTCTTCTTGGAGAAAGAGTGTACAAACAGCAGTATTAGGGAAACAAAAGGTCTCTGCAGCCCTGTCACAATCCCACTAGGAAAGAGCACAAAACGATGAGAGGTATCACCAAGCACCACCTATACTGCTTGGATCAGCAACTCAAGTTTGCGTGACTCCCTTGGAGGTCATCAAGATTTATGATTTATTCTGAACAACCACATATAACAAAAGCACATTTACACAAACTAAGATGTCAGTGACAGGGTAACTAGGATGACATTGTCAAAAAGCAGTGTATGAGACATAACATGGTGCTAAGCGTCACCAAGCCCTTACAACTGTTACTATACAGGAAAGTACATTTTAAATAGACAATCTAAACATGTTTAACCTTCTTGCAATTCAACATTTAGCTTTGCCTCTATCTATATGATCTGATTTGCTTAAGGAGCTTTAACTACCAGAAATACAATACACTGATAGTTACATATGCCTGTGTCAATATTCTGTCTGTATTGTAATATATGTACATATTAACAGAGTACTCGAGAGTCAGTATTGAAAAAGCCATTCCATTCACTTTAATGAAGAAAACTCTGGTAAATCTTATATGAACTAACTCATTTACTGCTTACTGACAAGAAAATTGATTTCATTTAAGTAATTGCTCTAAGACAAAAATTATTGCTAGAATACAAGAAAGCTGGAACAACTTTAAAATATACTTTAAAAAATCTAGTTGAATTAACCTCTCCAAAGTACCTCCTAGCTATACAATGGAAAACTCTTATGTACAGGTTTTCCCTAAGGTGAAATATTATTCACAAGCTTACTTAGTTATCAGGTGTTGATTTAGAAGAAGTCCCACTGTTTAAAGACATAAAATGAAGTACAGTACTTT
Source organism: Brachypteracias leptosomus (assembly GCA_013401335.1). NCBI lineage: Eukaryota > Metazoa > Chordata > Aves > Coraciiformes > Brachypteraciidae > Brachypteracias > Brachypteracias leptosomus. The sequence continues at coordinate 14,153 of VYZX01032112.1, forward strand.
TGACCATTGGGAAGTTGTATTTTAACCAGGCTAGTAAGTAAAAAGATAAACCAATGGCGTGTTGATGTCTATTTCCATAAAAATCTCTGTTTTGGAATCTGTTTTAATGCAGATTTTTAAAAATAGCTTCACATGCGCAAAAGAAGAGTGGAATGTGAAACTATTTTCTCATATAACACTGGCTGTGACCTGAGAACTTGAGTGTGTCACTAAATGGCCACAGATCTGGATCGTCCCAAAAACCAGACCCGCTCACCCAAGCCTTGTCCTGATCTGATTTTCTCACAATAATGTTTAGGAGCATAAACCAATTTTTAATACATTTTTGACACATTGGAATTATTTTCTATTCCTCAGGACAGGAAAAACAAACAGAAGAAAAAACAAAGTAGGCATAGAATATTGACATCTAGTAATTCACAACCTACCAAAAAAATACAGCAGGTTCTAGAAGAAATCTGCATTTCTTGGCCTTTTTTAATTATAACAATCACAAAGAACAACATTCTAGTTGATTTAGGATACACTACATAGTGGAATTTTGAGTATTTCTTTTAAACAAACACATCCATCAAGTCACAGCTTAAAACAATTACAGACTCTTGTTCACTGGTAAAGTTAAAGCTGGCAGAGTCAGACAAAAAAATTCAGTTGCAGTAAACGTCTGGTAAATGCCAAGCCAAAACAAGCTCAGTTTTTTTTTAGTGTGTGCTTCTGTTGGTTTTATTGTTGCTACTACACCAAATAAAAATACACCTGAATAAAATACAAACACAGGCACTGAGTCAGATTATGGTAGCTCCCCGTTATCAAGGTTCTTCCAAGCAAACCAGAACTCACCTCAAACTTCCAGGCTTGTTTCTCTTGACCAAATAAAATCCTACTTTTATTTCTGCATATATATAAAGATATAATATATATATATTACCTAATATATATAAAGATAACAGAATTAGTATTACTTTAGAAATTTAAAAACTAACCGATGGGGTCTTATTTAAGAGCTGTTAATGCAGTTGACACTGTCTCCCAACAGCCTAATGGAAATACCTATAATAGTTTCCAACCACCCTAGTTGGGTCTCCTAGATGTCTTCACCTGAAACACTCAAGCCATTATGCAAATAGTAGCTATGAACAGGAGACCAGGTTCACACTCAGAAGAATATTTGCTATTTACCTACCATAGAAATGGGACTTCTTTTTTTCTTAAAGCTTTATTTTCCAGAGCAGAATAGAAAGTAAATCTGCTCATGACTAAAAATTTATGAATTAGATGTGTTTACCTAGTTTCAGAGAATACAAATATTGAAATTCAGAAGCAGGAAGTTCCTCCGTATTTGGTCCTTGTTGCTGAAGACAAACTATCTATTTTCATTGTTTTGAGCAAAATATTCAGTAAATGACACAAATTCTATAAAGATTTACTGATACATGTCTATTGTTATTCCTTAGTACTGTATTCTGTGATCAAATTTCTGTTACAAGAAGAAGCAGTTAAAGATTACACATTTGAAACCATAATGAATGTCTTGAGAAGACATGAAATACTGAAATGCTATGAACACTTACTTAATGGACCTCTTCTGTACTTTAATGCAATCCACGTTATCCCTGGGAGCAAAGGATGGAAAAGAATCTGGGTAACATGAATAAGAGTAACAGAAAGCTTTTTTCTTCCTTCATCTACAACAGAAATATATTTTGTTTCATTGCCACTAGGTTATTCACAGCAACCAGAGTCAAAGCGAGGTGGCACGTGGTAGTTGTGGCTTTTTCTGAATGCAGAAAATAAAGCTGCTCTGCTCAGGAGCTGACAAGAGGAGACTCAAGTCTGTACCTTGTATACCTACCTTTTTCTTCAGGATTCAATCACATCTGGGTTACATTTCAGTATCCCAGAGGTTGAAAAGATTTTAAAGCATTGTCATTTGTGGGTCCTATCTGGACAGGCAGACAAAATCTTCTGCCCCACTGAAAAGGGAATAGCAAACAGCACAAGCTGAGGGACAGTCAGTCAAGCTCTACTCTTTGTTTAGTTATGAAGCCTCTCAATACTTCCCGTAAGACAGCTGTTTCAGGAGAAAAGAATCAGGGAGAAAACTGGGCTTGTTTTCTTGCAGAAAAAGAAACTGGTTTGTTTTCCTTGTCCTACATGGTTCTCTATATGCAGACACTGTGATGGTAGCCCTGTAAGAGCTGAGTGACCAGCAGAAGTGGCTGAAAGGACAGGGCTTTACAGCTGCTTCCACCTACTCTTTTGGCTTGGCAGAGGTCTCCCTCTCACCAGACTGCTGCCTGGGAGCGCACGGCTCGCCCCAGGAGCCTGGCTGAAGCCAGCTCTCCCTGGGAAGCGTCACACTGGCTGCAACAGGAGTACGGGTTCCCACCTTTTGCACCCGATTATAAATAGTCTGTACTATTAGTGAACTGAACCAACAAAAGTTCATCTTCCATTGGCCACCCACTTCTAAATATAGTAGTGACATCTAGACGACTCATTGGTCTTGCTAAAATAGAAACAAACTGAACAGTTTCCTGCAACCATCAAGCCAAGTTCCAGTGCAGTAACTGAATCATGACATGGCAGATCAGTCTTTGAATACACCAATGCTCAAGAGCTCTCTTTAGTACAGTAAATAGGAGTAGAAACAAAAAAAATCTCATCTTGCATTGCTTAATTCACACTTTCTCATGCACTTTCTTAAGATATCTCTTGACTGCCTAGATTTTCCTGGGAGTTTCCAAGGTTAGGTCTTTGCAAATCACCAATAAAATACCATGATTACAAGGGGTGTACACAACAGCCAAATGGAAAAAAAGAGTATCAGGTTTAATTCAGTAACAAGTTAGACCAGTGAGTCTAACCATGCTTTTCTATATTGTTTCATGGTGCTGTCCTCGTGCTGCAACTTTGTTTTCAAACACTTCACAGAGCAGCATTTTCACCCTTAATAGACTGAAATTCCAGGTTCATAAAAGAGTAAAAGAACCATGCTGAGTATGAAGGTGAAGAAGCAGTAGTCATGAAAAACTAAGCATAAGCCTTTATGTGACCCTATTTTAGCAGGAAAGCAATACCAGCAGGATATAGGATCTTACATTTGTCTTCTCCATTTCAGTCAAACAATGGACTTCAGTCAAAGGAGAAAACCAAAAAATAATAATGGGTATAAATAAAAATGGGATCCCATGAGGTCCGAACGTGGAAGCTACAGGTGCTAAAGCCAATATTTATATAGGTTTTATGAATGTCCATGGTCTTTGGTTAGAGAAACAGAGTGCACCTCCCAACATCCAAAATCTGAACTACATCATGTTAAATTTCAGTATCATTAGAGTATAAACAAGCCAGTTCTCATGAATGCTGAGCATCCAATGTACACATTAGCCTCCCTGAAAGCCAGTGGGAGGCAGATTGGGGAGGGTGAAGAAAACAGCTACTAGTTCCCCATTAGCAGCACATGAACCAACAGTGTGGTATGTATGTTCTTCTATGAAAAAAAAAAAAATCATTTAGGGGACTCCTAATCTTCAGTTCAGTCTTCTCACTGCAGTCTATCAGCTCTCCTTTGTACTCTGCCAACTTACGACTCCTTGTAGAGCCACAATGAATACAGAAGAGTTAAGATGATCTAGATGAAAAATACTTCCCTGAAAGAGTGTCAGATTCATCTCAACTTCAAGGAATTACATAAAAACAAGGCAGAGGCAATATAAATATAAGGCTTTAAATCTAAGGGCTACAGAAGAAAAAACGTCATCTATCACTAAACACTTTGATGTTGCCTGTGTATCAACAGGCAGAGCCTGCTGACATACTGTAATGATAAAATGTGCCCCAATGAATACATGTGCTGTCATGTGAGTATATAAATCCAGTTCAATTTCAGGCTGGTGACAAATATTAAACCAATCAAGTGGAAAAAAAAATTATTATTTTTTTTTTTAATCTACGCTTTCAACAGGATCAGTTCCTGACAGATTACTGTGCAACTGATTTAATAGCAGTGCTGGCACGAAATAGAGAAAAATGGTGAGGAAGTATTCCTCCATCAACAGCCACCTGAACTTAACAAGATTAACTTCAAGCAACTATGAAACCACAGCCAGTTAAGCACTTTGAAAAGTATGGTTTCCAATACCTCAGTTCCTAGTTATTTTGTCCAAGACAAAATTGGATGGTGACTGGGGTGGGGGAGCCCCAAACAAAAAAAACACCAAACACCACCACCACCACAAACTAGTAAGGGAATGAGGCAACAAGTTACCTTCAAGAGGAAAGATATTTGTCTCTATTTTGTTACAACCAAGCCTCACATTTCTGTATAAACACTGTATCAGTTGCAGAGTCAATCCCACTTTCCTCCACTGCAGCGTTTTATCTAATAATCCATGCAGCTTTCAAAATTATTTTCACCCTTCAAAATAAAAGGAAGTCATGCAGCTTCATTGGCTGGAAAAATTAGAAGCTGATTAAGTAACAAATAAGTTCCTCTTTACAAGAAAAACTGGCTTGCTTGTATTACAATGCAGACATAATGGTTTATAGTTGAGTTAAGGTGAATCTCTTTATAGCATGCTTTCTAAACTGTACCGCTTTTTTGTTAATGCACTCAAAGCATCAGGAAAGAGAACACTCAAACATCTGGAAAATGGATTTTGTGATTGTGGAATCCATTTTGTAAGCAGAAAAATCCCTCTTCTGGGAGAGAAAAGAAAATGGACAGCCAAAGCACTTCCAAAGGAGGAAGATGATGGGATTTTTGCCTGCCTTCAAACTCAGCATGGGTGAATAAAAACAGTCATCCTTCCAGTGTACTTCACAAGAAAAAAAGTAAAGCCCCAGAACCAGGACTGTCACTCACTGAAAGCCAAATCACTTGTGTATCCCTGATAACAAGGGTTTTTCTAGATGAAGAGATGTGCATAGAAAGGCTGAGAATTAAAGTCCTCAAATTGAACACTGCTACCCTTGCGTTGGCACTCAAGAGGAACAACAAAACATCAGCAATCATTTCTACAAGTCAAGAGCTGGGTTTTTTACTTCCACAGGAGTGGCTGAATCTCCCAGGTGTTCCAACTCTGGCTGGCATGGAGCAGCTTCATCGACAAAATGCATGGCTCATCTTTTACCACAGCTAGAATTGCCTGCGTACACAAACTTTGCAAAACGCAGTTCAAATCATCCCTTAATGTGCAAATTGCCCAGTCCATCAAACCATCTGGAAAACATCTCATACTAGGCAGTAAAGCTCAGCCATCTACATTGGTCATGTATCTGGATGTCTGTATTAAACAAGACAGTACAGTACCACTGTAATACAAAGCTTAAGAGGCTTATTAAATAGTTTAAGTGTAGCTAAAAGAAATAATATTAAAAACTGCAGAGATAATATTAAAAATAAGTAAATAAAATAATGGAAGCTGCTGCTTCACAATCTCTGGAAATGCCACCAGTCTTCAAGCCTATGAAAATACAGTAAAAATAGGAACAAAATTGACCTGTAGATTTACCAAGGAAGATGGAAAGCCAAGGATCAGATAACTTTCCAATATACCAAACAGAATCTACAGAAACTGGCTTCTCACATAAGCCAGCATGAAATGTTTGGTTTGCAGGCACAAAGCTGTCCAAGTGAAGTAACTGTAGCATCACAGGAAGAGGGGAAAAAAGGGCATTAGCTGTTGGTATGAGAAAAATCACAGGAACTACCCAAGACAGGCTGGCTTGTGGTTTCCTTTGGATCAGCAGAAATCGTAAGAGTACTTTGCCAATTGCGTTAGAGTAAGTATTTGCCAGCAAATTACCACAATGATTTCCTCTTAAGAATAAAGTGTGCACTCAGACTATGATCCTACATCACTTAAAAAGGAGAAATTCTGTTACTGATTTTGACGGTTGTTAGGAAAAATACAAACCAAATCCTTCATATCTGATCTCTTTTGGAGAAAAACCTTAAAAGGCAGAGAGGGCTTTGCAGCATCAAGCTATAGGAAGTGCAGCGCGGTAATTTTTGGCAAATGCTATCATTATGAACAGTGACCATGGTAACAAGCAGGATTTTTTTTCCTCTGGACCCTGGGGGTAAAAAAAAAAAAATACATGGACATCTCTCTGTGTGTACATATATTAGTCTTTGTACATCATTACAATGTTTGTGTGTCAAGACCTTGCTTTAGAACAGCTGCTCTTTTACTTAGGCTAATGTATATTCACATTGATTTCCTGCTAAAAAGGGAAAAGAGACACACACAACTTTTCTTTTTTTTCTCCACTGGTTGCTCAAAACGGTACATCTCTAAAAGGAGACCTGAAGAAGTTTTCAGTTGATAAATGAGGGGCAGGAAAGGGGAGATGATGTTATTTAATACATACACACAAAAAAGGCAACTGCCTTTTGATGTGTTTCTGGCCAAATTTTTGTTTCAAGTGTATCTGTTTAGAAACCACAATTAAATTACTTTCCCCTGCAGCTAGCATGAGGTCTGGGGATAAAAAAAATAATCAACTAATAAAAATGCTGATAGCATTTTGGGAAAGTAAGAATCATTTTAAAGAAAAAATAAAATTACAAGGCTACAAGTACTTACCAAGTTACAAATCACTTTTCAAGTATACTGTAGCACAGGAAAATATTCTGTGCTGAAAAGTAGCTTCTAGATCACGTACCAAAGCAGCACCACACTACTCAAAGCAACACTTGTCATGTAAAACTGCTGCCTTTGAAATCTCATCACTACTTCAACCTCCTTTCAGCAGATGGAGCAGAAAAGTCTGGCCCCCAGCTGGCTCTAACCCACTGGGTTACCTACTCACCTTCCTTAAAGATGTGGACCACATGACTGAGTAAGATTTTCAGCTTTTAGTTTTGGAGCGTAGACTTCTGCATCACTTTGTTTTGTATTTAAGTGCTTAAGGTACACATAGTGCTCCCACCCTGTTCAGGCATTACTAGGTTGCCTATACAAAAGCATCACAGAATAATTCTGACCATAAGGGACCTCCGAAGGCCATCTAGTTCAACCTTCTGCTCTAAGAATAATCAGATGTCAACATAGAATACAGAAGAAAGCATTCATACTGAAACAACTTCATTACAAAGTATTCACAAAAAAAAAAAAAAAAAAAAAAGAGGTCTCAGAGCAATTTAATCTCTCTCTTGGAGAAATGCCAACAGCCTCCAAGAAACCTGTCTATTTCTGCTAGATACAGAGCAGTCAATGCACAGGAAGGGCCAGGAAATCACAGGCCTGTTTCTTTAGTCAACTGGGAGACACACTAGGATACAACTGGTAGATACACATCAGCAAACCCTGTTCTCAACTACCAAAATCCCATCAACTGCACCAGAATTACATGAGCATATTTGTGTTCTGATTGTATGAGATGAAAGCTAATATCATGATTTCCTCATGAAAATTCACTTTGAAGACAACTCTACCATCTTGTGTAATATCTACCACACCCTTCAGTGAAACTTCCCAAGAACCACAGGAAAAATAAAATTAAATAGCCCCTTCAAACTCACCATCATCTATGAGTCACTCCTAAGAGTAAGCATATTTTTACTGAAATTATGGTATCTTCCAATTCCAAATCAAATTTTTATTTTCATTATTTTGTATCTCGCTGCCATCCTGCAATGAGGCACTGCTTTCAGCTGAAAAAAAATCTGTATTCTTGAGTAGTGTTGCAGTGTTTAACAATAAAAGGGGGGAAAAGCTTTGTGACCTAGAAAGGAGATGTACTGTATGAATGATGCACAGAGCCCAGAGAATAAGACGTCATTATTCTATTTATAGCTATAGGCAGAGGAAAAATGAGTCCAGTATAAAGAAGATATGCTTCATGTACTGCAAGAATTTTTACTTATATGAACACATTAGAAAACTAAATATTATGAAGACAAGTGTCCTTGCAGTACAAAGAATAAAATAGCAAACATTGATCAAAACTCATAGTCTTGGCCAGTTTGTTCTCTTGGACACTTAGTTTGCCAGATCCCCAGTTGTTCAACACGAAGCAACAATACTTCAAATCTGTGGTTTACAAGTTTGCTATCAAGCCCATTTTAAAATTGTGTACAACTGTTTCAAGTAATCTCATGAGCTACTTTGAAATACAGGGGTTTTTTTAGCTTTTCTTCAGGGAATGTGTATTTTCTTTCCTTCCCTGTGGCCACATACTGAAATGGGCACGCGAGCTAGTGACACCAGTACGGCTGAGAAGTGCCAGACCAAAACACCACCTGGATGATTCATGGAATGGCTTTCAGAGTTTACAGAAAACAATACAGATTTCACACCTCTTATTTTCTCTTCAATTCAGGTTAGATTAAGTGCAAGGAGGAAGGACAGCAGAACACATTTCTCCCATGAAATCATGACGTAGAACAGCTTTAGTGTCCATGGATCCTACTGTGATCTGCTAACTACTTTTCCTGTTATGTTCCCCTTGCATTGTCTACTCATCAAACAGCATCAATGCTGAGTGGAGGAAAAGCCCCCAGAATTTATTACTTGACATCACTGGAGTCTGTTTATAAGAAGTAATTGTCACAATAATAAGAATCTCTCTCTTATCTCTATTCTTCGCTTAAGCCTTAATTCATACAACTGCCTCTGCCATTTTCATAACATTCTGCAAAATCACTGGCAAGCACAGAAAAGCTCATGGACCCACTCAAACACATTTAACCTACGTACAAAGATCTAAGGGAG
>VYZX01032112.1:35172-73378 GCA_013401335.1 Brachypteracias leptosomus
TCCCTTTTTCCTGGACAACGTTCCAGCCACTCTTCCCTAAGCCTGTAGCTTAGCCTTGTTGAAGCTCATTCCATTGGCCTCAGCCCATCTATTCAGCCTGTCCAGGCCCCTCTGAATGGCCTTTCTAACCTCAAGCAGATCAACAATTCCACCCAACTTAGTGCCATCTGCAAACTTGCTGAGAGTGCACTCTATTTCCTCGTCAGGATCATTGATAAAGACATTAAACAGAACTGGCCCAAATACTGAGCCCTGGGGAACACCACTTGTGACCAGACACAGCTGGATTTAACTCCATTCGCCACCACTCTTTGGGCCCAGCCATCCAGCCAGTGTTTTGCCCAGTGGAGTGTACACCCATCCAAGCCATGAGCAGCCAGTTTTTTCATGTGAATGCTGTGGGGAATAGTGTCAAAGGTTCTGCTGAAGTCTAGGTAGACAACAGCCACACCCTCATCCACTAGGCAGGTCATCTTGTCATCAGGTATGGAATGTTGAGATTAATTGGAATACTATAATACAGGGATCTTTACATCAATTTTTTTCCCAGTTTGAGCCAGAAGGTCTAGAAGTAAGCTGACACACTCCCTAGAAGAGGCAAGGACTATGCTTTGTGTCATCTTCAGTATCAGTCTCCTACTTCAGGGAGTTTCCTGTATAAACACACAAATTCATTACACACTCCAAAAATTTGGTTTCTCAGCAATCAGGGAGAATGAGGGGTTTACTCTCCAGATCTGCAACCAGCTTGGATACATCACACCCCTTTCTGCTCTTCACGTCTCCCCAGGGAAGGTCATGGGCTGAGGGCTGCCTGGGCCCTTCAAATGTGCTTGTTTGCTCACAAACACACCCCAGAGCAAGATCAAACAACAGCAGAGAAAAGTACTGAAATGTGGCCATGTGCTCCGTAATTGTGGACCACATCCTGCCCATCGACCGTAAATTCTTCACTTCAGCTTTTCTGGACTGCAACCATCAAAAAAGCTTCCCAGCACATACAAGATATTTTATATACAAGTTTACACATACGAGGGAAAAGATTACTATCACTTAGTATTAAAATACGAAAGGTTTCCACTTTATGCTCTAAAGCACTTTGAGCCCACACAGTAGCGTCCAGGAGGTGGTTGGCCTTCTGCCACCTTCTTCCCTTTCATTATCCACCTCTGTTGTCCAGACCTGCAGCACAGCTTATCTTTAGCTCCCTAAAACTGATGTGGGGACTAAGAAGCCACAGCCTAGGAATGCAAAAGCACTCATCACTACAGGCAGAGCCAGAGACATGCTTTTGATTGTAGCATCTCATTCCATAGGTCACGGAATGTTAGGGATTGAAAGGGACCTCGAAAGATCATCTAGTCCAATCCCCCCACCGGAGCAGGATCACCTAGACCAAGTTGCACAGGAACGCGTCCAGGCGGTCTTTCAACATCTCCAGACAAGGACACTCCACAACCTCCGTGGGCAGCCTGTTTCAGTGCTCTGTCACCCTCACTGTGAAGAAGTTTCTTCTCGTATTTAGTTGGAACCTCCTACGTCCCAGCTTACACCCATTGCCCCTTGTCCTATCATTAGACACCACCGAAAAGAGCCTGGCTCCGTCCTCCTGACACTTTCCTTAATGTATTTCTGAACATTAATAAGGTCACCCTTCAGTCTCCTCTTCTCCAAGCTAAAGAGGCCCAGCTCCCTCAGCCTTTCCTCAGAAGGGAGAAGTTCCACTCTCTTAATCATCTTAGTGGCTCTGCACTGGACTCTCTCAAGCAGTTTCGTGTCCTTCTTGAACTGAGGGGCCCAGAATTGGACACAATATTCCCGATGTGGTCTCACCAGGGCAAAGTAGAGGGGGAGGAGAACCTCTCTTGACCTACTAACTACACCCCTTCTAATCCACCCCAGGATGCCATTGGCCTTCTTGGCCACAAGGGCACATTGCTGGCTCATGGTCATCCTGCTGTCCACCAGAACCCCCAGGTCCCTCTCTCCTACACAGCTCAGTCTCCAACCTGTACTGGTACCTGGGGTTGTTCTTCCCCTGATGCAAGACTCTACACTTGTCCTTGTTATACTTCATTAAACTTCTCCCCGCCCAACTCTCCAGCCTGTCCAGGTCTCACTGGATGGCAGCACAGCCTTCTGGTGTGTCAGACACTCCTCCCAGCCTTGTGTCATCAGCAAACTTGCTGACAGTGCACTCTNTAACTCCATCTTCTCTGTATCCTCTGTCACCAGGGCACCCGTCTCATTCAACAGTGGGCCTACATTGCCTCTAGTGTTAGTTTTATCCGCAATGTATTTGAAGAAGACCTTTCTGTTGTCCTTGATCTCTCTTGCAAGATTGAATTCCAAGGAGGCCTTGGCTTTCCAAGTTGCGGCCCTACATAATCTGACTAGAGTCTTATCATCATCCCAAGTGGCCACCCCCTCCTTCCATGATTTATAGACCTTCTTCTTCCTCTTGAGTTTGCCCAGCAGTTCCCTGTTTAACCATGCAGGTCTTTTGGCTCCCTTTCTTGACTTCCTACGTGATGGGATGCTCTGATCTTGCGCTTGGAAGAAGCGGTCCTTGAATTCTAACCAACTATCTTGGGCCTCTTTACCTTCTAGTACCCTGTCTCACGGGATTTCCCCTAGCAATTGCTTGAAAAGGCCAAAGTTGGCCCTAATGAAGTCCAGGGTTTTGATTCTGCTAGATATTCTGTTCCCGCCACATGAGATCCTGAATTCCACCATCTCATGGTCGCTGCAACCAAGGCTGCCCTCAACCTTCACTGCTTCAACCAGCTTCTCCTTATACCTTATTATAGCTCATCAGCATCAGCTTAATGGCTACAATAAATTAATGAAAAATGCCCGTCTCTCCCATTCCCAACGGCAGCACTGATTTACTTCATAACCCTGAGCAGGTTACTTAACCTCTCCCTTTGTTTTAATCAGGTGTAATGGAAGGATGAAGATCCACATCAATTGAGATCTGAAGAAGCTTCTCTAAAAGCTAGAAGATGTTTTGAAGAATAAGAAAGCAACAGAGATGAGGCAAAGCATAAATGCACAGTAGTGACTCAACTGCTATATAATAAACATTTAAGAACAAAACAAAGCTAAGATTTGAAAGTCAGCTTTGTAAGAGACAGCAAAAATCGTGGACTCAGATTCTACCACATCATACTACTTTGCCGGGATGCTTTGAAAATTAAGTTCACTGATCAGTGAGTTTACATTCCAAGGAAAACAGTGTTCCAAAAAAACCAAAGTTTTATAGCAAGTGTATGTTTAAAACAGTGTTCAAATCTTACAGGTTCTTTAAGGTTTTAACTCCAGCTTCTCTAAGACTTGTTGGCCACTCCTACTACTTATTTGTGATTACTTGCACAAGCATTCACCAAATGCAGCTATTGAACATGGGAACCCACCCCCTGCATGTCAAATATGCCCTAAAAATCCTAAATGGTTTAGCACAGACAAGCAAATACTAAACAATATGTAATATGAGCTTTTGTACATTTGACCTGGTTTGGAAACAAACACCTCTTTTTCCAGCTGGTTTCTGTTCTTTCCATTTACATGGACAATGTCCTGTCCTCGCAGCCTTTAGCTTCTCTGGTTAAAAAACAAACACCAGTCATTCTCTGCTCCAGAAACGTACACACATCTTCTATTTAGCAACACATTTGAATGGAAGGATGAGCATCAATGGATGAACATCTCATCTATGCCACTGTGTCATTCTGGCACTTCTAAAAACATGAAAGAAAAGAGCCATGGTCTTAGTAGTTACTGTATGGATAGCCTTTCCATGACTCTCACAAAAAGATAGAAGAAATGCATCTGTAATCAATACATTTCATTCTTTGTGTTGCTGCCGTTTTCTTGTGATTTACAATGCTAGTCATTCAAGTGTTAGCCACAGGTGTTCCTAGATCATCCAGCACCTGAAGTACAAAATAGCTCCGTTTACCCTAAACTCCATTAAATCTATTACACTAAACAAGACTGGAAGCAAGGGAAAGCCTGTAGAAATGCAGGTAATGGCACTTAAAACTTTATTGTCAATTCAGAGACTTAATTTATTCCAAAATTCACTAAATTTGGAGTGTACCCCTGTAATCAACTCCACCCTGTATGTGTGACAACACAGTGCTCGCCTGAAAGCCTCACTCCAGAACGTTTTGCTTACTCATATGCATACTACACCAGGACCCCTTGTCTTTAGATATACATATTGCAACACAACCTTTTGCCAAGAGTGGATTTTGCAACTACACTGGCTGATAATACGGTTTTAACAAGTCTGTTTCTCAGTCCTAGTTAAGAGATAAATTTCATTACCTCAAGTGTTTTTTGCACTGGCCTCTGCAAAAAAGTGTCTGAAGTATCATCTAGTACTCTTAAAAATTATGACACCCAACCCCTGCTCCTAACATATATCTCTCCCCTAACAGTGAAGCATCAATTGGTCTGGACAAGAGCCCATCTAATTTGCTAGCACCAAGACTCACGTCAGTAAAAAAAAATTTTATTTTAATTTTTTTGCTGTTCACTCCCTTAATGGTTCTCACTAATTGCCAGGGTCCACCTTTCAAGTAAGCAGCTCTGGTGTTTAACAACATACACAATTAGCTGGCCCTGTTACTGTTTATCTCAGAGGCAAGCATGGAAATTTCCAAGCGCACAGTGTCTGCTGTGCCCATTAAAAGGAAGAGCGAGGACATTAGTCTTTGTGACATATGGTATTCAGATGCACCCCACTGACACACAACATAAATGGCCTCAGGGCACTGATGGTGAACACATAACTCCTGAAGCCATCGTGGTCCAACTGTCCACCAATTTATCACTGTATTACAAAAGCCATGTGTATTCACTCCCTTCTGTTAACTATCAATTCAAAGGGGGCCAGCATGTCATTACGAAAGGGATCGTCAATAAAACTCTCATTGCTCTCCAAAGCTTTTTCCATGCTGAGCACTTTGTTGCATACTGAGTTTTCTCATTAGGTGGAAATCACCAGAAGAAATTCTGTGTGCCTGCCTTTCTCTCCCCACCCACAAACATGCATCTGGGAGCAAACATTAAAAGAACTTCATTGGAGGCAATGAAAAATGAGAGCCAAACGAAATTCTCACCTCTTATTTTGCTTTCATGCTTTGTGAGTCTTCTCAAATGTCTTGTAATACTGCAACTGAAAATAGATGCAAATGCAAGCAGAGCAACTAGTAAATAACTGTCTGATTATCATTGTCTGTTCCTATGCAGAGCTCATTTGATAACTATGAGGAACTGCAAATAAGCTAAAATAGCTCTATGAATGAATTTAAAATCAACACATTTAGGGAGAAAAAAAAAAAAAAAAACACCGGATCACATTTTCTATACCACTGTCCCTTTTGATTGTCTCTCTTATTTTTCTTATTTTGAGCTTAATATATCTACTGCTCCACTTATTTTGAGCTTAATAGAGACGCCAGAATCTGAGACAAATGTCTTGGCAGCTGCACTTAAACATGAAAATCTTGCACTAATATCCTACCAAGACTCAAAATATACAGGTCTTGTATTTCTTCTTTATCTTAATCTACACCTTTACAAGACCAATTTCCTTTCAGCTATGTATAAATACAAGTAATGTGGTTGATACCAGAAAATGGCATATGTCCAGCTGCAAAATTACTTAAAAGATGCGTTTAACATTGTCCCTAACCCAAAACAATATCCCTTGTCACTGACAACAACAGACAGTGGAAAAAAAAAAAATCAAATAATGGAGTAGGCAAAGATTACAAGGCAAAAGCTGAATAGGTTTTTATGTTCACTAAAACATATGAATAACTTTTGTCTCTGTAGAGATGTGGAACCTTACTGGAATGCCCTCTGTATCCGCTCTCTTACATATCTTTCATTGAAGTCAACAGAAATTAAACACGAGGGTTAACAAAGGCCCCTCATGCAGGTGACTGACTGCAACACCAAGACAAGATGTGCCTGTATCTCTAGATCCATTGGTCTGGGTCTTCTGAAGTTACCAAACCTCTTCAAAGCAACTAAAGTATGATTCCCAAGAGCTACTTTCTGATCACAGTTGGGTATTTTTAATGCTAGTTTGTAAGGACAAAAGAGAACTACATTAATACAAAGACAGCATAGAATAACAATATTTTTAAAATCCCCTTAGACCAATAAAGGACTGTCACTGGGAGGGAAAAAAAAATTTTAGTTGAAACATCTTCCCTCCCATGCTCAGTATTTATGTAAGATATATTAATATTTTAAAAACTAGAATAGTTATGACTCCTGACTGTTACTATCTTTCCATTCCAGCCACCCCAAAAATCCGTCTTACACAGGCAGGTAAGAATTCATAAATGATTCCATAACCAGTCCAACAAGCCATTTTGTTAGGCTGAAGTGCCAAGAAACTTTAGTTTTAAGTTGTCAAACAGCAAGTATGGGGGGGGGGGAAAAAAAAAAAAAAAACGCTGCTTACTTCTATGACAGCATTTTACATTAAGTAAAAAGAATGGAGTGGAAGCCTGAGTTCTTGCCCATGAATTTATCCAAGAAGAAAAAGCAAGCAAGCAAACAACAAGAACAACAAAAAATTAGAAAGTTAAATACCAAACATTGAAAGTAATGCAAAAAAAAGTTTAGCTGCAGTTCACATAAAAACAGAGAGAAAGAAAAGCAGTTATTTTGAAAACATACACGAACAGATGTAGATTAGAAACAGGGCATTTTAAGCATCCAAATCCTCCCTGCTTCTAGTAGTTTGAACCTGAAGAGATGCTGAATATTTAAAGGCTTTAATTTGCACAAATACTATGCAAATGTCCAAAATACAAGCACACAAGTCATCACTTGTGCTGGCTAATGCAACTGCTTGAATTTCCAAATAGAGGATATCACAGCCAGGACTAAGACCAATTGCTTTTGCTGCAAGGTGCAGCAAGACTGTCCCAAATCCCCATTACAATTAGCAATGGCATTCACAACCACGCCCTTGGTGATGAAAACATATCAACAGAGGTAACATTACTTACAATATTGCAAGATGTACATTGTGCTCAGTTATGACCTATAAACCTGAAAAAAAAAAATAACCAACACCTAAATAAAATCTCTTTGCAGACTGATTTGGGTTTTTTCCAAGTACCTCACTGCTAACTCTCCTCCATTCACTGTTTCAGCCTACAACTGGAATGAACAGAAACACTATTATTTTTCTAGCACTAAGAACAGGACTTTGCTACTCTCTTCTTTCCTAGATTTCTTTTTGAGGAGGTGGATCTGCAAGGCAGTCTTCTTCCCTTTCCCATGCCCTCTTCTTTGGTACCAAATGTACAAACCTGAAGGCAATTCTCATGAAAATCAGATCTGGGTATCAGTGCTATTTCCCAAATGTGAGGTTACAGGGGCACAGACACAGAGAACTGGGACGCCTTAAGCCTCAGACCGTAACAGCAAAGCTGAAGTAAGAAAATACCTGCCAGCTAACTGGGAGGCTGCCTTAACATCTTCTATAGCATCTTCTTTTCAACTGCTGTCACTCTACAAAAGGATGGCATCTTATGAGCAGCACATCTTGTTCAGCAGCGTTCAACATGGTTGTCTAATTCCTGTATCATAAAGCTGTATCTAACCACACCTCTACTGCCAAAAGGTAACTTTGATGACAATCATGCCTACATTTGACAGTCTAAAGAATACAAATTTCAGTGATGTTGAAAGCCCAGAAGGGGACTCTTCCGCTTCTTTGGAAGATACATGAACAAACTTTACCATAGTTCCTATTCATAGGCCCTGTTCAGATAGAGTGAGGAGCCTGCCAAAGGAGGAGGAAGCAAGGGCAGGGTGGCCACTGGAATTCATTTAAAACTCCATAAAATTAACACAGATTTTGTTAAACATTTAAAAACCATAGCATCTCAGAAAATAAACTTTAAATGTATTTTTACATTTATTTTGAGCAAGCCTGAGTTGCAAGCATGAGAACATTTCTTCTACAAATCAAAGATCTCGCTTTCTCCCATAAGTGACTCAGGGGACCAGATTACAGTATTATAGTCTGGATGTAGATCAAACATTTTCAGAAGCAGTAGACAAATTTTGATTTAAGGCTTTACTCATGCATTGGAAAAGGCTTTGGAGTAGTATTTCAAAGTTATTTAGAAGACAAGGTCTTATCTTCAAAAAATGGGTAAATCACTCAAAAACTCAAGAGGCAATTGTGTAGGTTTTTACTAAGACCTGGTAAAAAAGTACTTATTCTTTAATATTAACAAAACGGAGAGAGTTTTACATAAAGCTGAATACAAAGTGGGAAGACTACAAATGCCTTTGGCTACACAACTTATAAAACCACCTCCATTTCCTGAGCTTTAGTACACCTGATTTTTTTCCCCTTAAGCATTTCTCAAGGTCTTGAATTAATTTAATCTATTCATTTTACTGAGCTGGACTGAGTAGTTTTACCAAGTTCTATTAATTTTCCACAGAGCAGCTTCACAGAGGACAAATGTGCCACAGCCCATATCCCACAGCCCAGACAGGTACTGATGCACACGGTGCTTGCACAGCCAGAAACCACAGCTCTGCACTTCAGTGGCACTCCAAACACACTGGAAATAATTTTAAAATAATAAAAAAAATACAGAGATCTCCCACAAGACAAGGTACAGATCCTAATAGTCTATTATTTGTGCAGCCCTACAATATCAGAGATGAAGTTGAAAGACACATATGGACAGCACTACCAGAGAAAAAGTAGGATTGTGACTGACACAGCGACAACCTAGTCTTCACAAAGAAATGGAAAGCATATGTGTCCTTTCAGAACCCCACATTTAGTCACATTTAACAATGCCAAGTGCAAAAAATATAACTGCAAACAATTTGCCCACTGACAAATCAGTACCACAGCCCTGGAAAATTCTACAAATAATGGCAAATTATTTTCATGCTACATAGTATGTCTGTGGCAGAGATGAATCCAGTTCAAGGGTGATTAGAAGCAGGAAGTAATAAAGAAGGGGAGTCAGCATCAGACTCAGTAGAAAGTCTTTAACACCCAATTATCATAACTATAAACAGCAGGAAAAAGTTTTAAAATTTATTGAAATCAGGCTAGCAATGTATGCATCCCATCTAGGTTATTTTTCCTAAGAAACTCCTTAACACATCAATCA
This sequence comes from Brachypteracias leptosomus, assembly GCA_013401335.1. Taxonomy (NCBI): domain Eukaryota; kingdom Metazoa; phylum Chordata; class Aves; order Coraciiformes; family Brachypteraciidae; genus Brachypteracias; species Brachypteracias leptosomus. The sequence goes on from VYZX01032112.1 coordinate 44,358, forward strand.
GCTTTAAGGAACAATAAATAAATTTCAATATTGGTTTTGAGGTTCATATTAAAGCATTTTACAGTAGGAACTATTGGGCTTGATATTGATTTGCCATAATAAGGTTAATAAATATTCATTACCTTATTCATATGAAGACAGTAGAACTGATAGAAAACAAGTATTAGAAAATATCATTAATAAATATTCAGTATACACCAGATTTTGAAGCTCCACCTTCTCCTCACAAAGGGAGGGAGTGTCTGAAATCCAACCCTAACTTCACTTGCCATTATGGTTACGACCATGTCAAGTAGAAAGGAATGTTCCCTTAGCGCTCTAAACTACACAAGTATAAAAATTACATTAAAAGAGAAGACTTTTGAAAATATGTTTATATTGCAACACATTAGGCCAAGCCGCCACCTATCAAAATGAGAAACTCAGAATTTAGAAAGCCTTTTTGCATCAGCCTGAGGAAATCGTATTTACAGAGAAGGAAGCCCATAGGTAAAACTTATGATGCTTCAGGACTGAAGAATAATTACCAGTGTGGGTAGGTCATTTGTGGGCTACCCAGTAATACTCAGGTGACTGAAAAGCTCATGGAGTTTTATGCATCTTGCCCAAAAGGTACCATTATAAAGCACTCATACGACCATAGCCTCCAGCCATGAAAATCAAGACATAAATCCAGTTTCCAGCAAAGAAGTCAACGAGCCTCTTTATTACCAATAAAATTGTCAGTAGTAAACATATAAATATATTTCCAAACTATGTCCTTATTTTAAGTCAAGCGCTGTAAACTAGTTAAATTGATGGTAATTATTCAATGCTAAAATCTATTTTTGCCTTGGCTGAAAAAATAAAGCTGGAGCTAAAAAAAAAAAAAAAAAAAAATATCTTACATCCCAGCCTTGCAATAAATGTGGATTTGTTTTCTATTATAGCGGGTGGGTTTTGCTGATGCAAGTACCAGCAGAAGAAAAAGCTTTGACTCAATTCCATACTTGACACACAGACAACTGTAGCACAGGCAGGGCTAGTAGCATCAGCATTAAAGTGGCCCAACACTTTCCATGATGCAGCTCATTTTAAGTTACGTTTGCAACATTTTATTCTTCATTATTTGTGCTGAAGTTATGTATATGGATGGCTGAGTGCTCACTATGCAAGATGACAGAGAAACACATTCTTTCACCCATGTGAAAAACGGAATCAGCTTTCTCATAACTCTTGTTTCAGATCATAAATTTGTGAGTTTGGAGGGTGTTATGGTATTAGAGACATGTCATTTGCTGTCCCTCTCACAAGCTCCTCCAAACCAGCCAAGTTATAAGATAATGAAAGTATAGTACTTCAAAATTACTACTAGAGAGACTCATTAAAATATTTAACATTGCTGCTAAGATCTCACCCATGCCTGACTTGTACTAGAGCATGGAATTAAACTAGATGAGGTGCCCCAAAAGATTAAAGCTTTGATGGGCAAGGTAAATCTTGAACTACATATTAAAACAGAATTTGTTTCCCTCTTGATCCTGAGGACTTATCAGTGTCAGTTACAGAAAGCTCATAAAGGTATAACTGTTTTCTTTATCTGGGAGAAAAAGGTGGGGAAAGCTTAAAGGGAAGGACACAAAAATAAAGGAGAATCACAGCAAGGCAAAAGGGGGATGAATACTGGCATTATGAGATATGATAGAGAAGGAACAGAACTGAGAACACGGGAGATAAGAAACAAAAATCAGGAGGGAACACAGATTTAGTGGAGAACTGTGGCATCATTCAGGAGGAGTATGATGGACAGGGACAGAAAACCAGACTTCTGCCCCTACCTGCTCAGGGTGAGGGAGCAGTAATAAGTTGCAGTGGAAGTTAGCAATGAAGTAGGCATGGACAGAGTTCATGTAAGAGATGAACTCCTAAGCAGAGCCTTGGATGCCCTGCAACTCCTCCCCTCCCACAAAGCTGCCTGCTGTTGGGGCCAGGGCACACAGAAAGGAACAACCAGCATGCCAAAGCACTTCATTAAGCTCATCTGGCAGAGTTTGCATTCACTGTTTAGGCACCTTTGATGCCTGAATGAAGCTCTAGTCCCATTTCAGTTCCATATCAAACCTGTAAAATTTATCTTTAATAGAACATCTATGAAGTTCAGCTGAGACAACACAAGCAAACAAATCCACAAACTTGAGATGGCCGCACAGTTCAGTTTAGAAGTTAGTGGAGAAAGCAACAAAGAGGTTGTGATTCAGGACATTAGGACATATGAACTCTCTCCTCTGCTTGTTGCATCACCTCAGACAAGTAATATCACTCTTGCTCTCAGTGCCTCTGTTTCCTTATTATTTCCTCCTGTCTAGGACATTTTCAGAGCTATGCATGAAAGAAAAGCCCCAGGATACTGAATAGAATCTCATAGTTCAGGCTCTAAGATAGAAATGCTGATATTGAAATGCATGTAAAAAAAGGATTCATACAAGAAAGGGAGAGAATCAGGGTTCTTAAGGTTGAAGTCACTAGGTAAAAATTAATCAGGTTTAAAATGGGGCTGACTGTAATGTATTTGATAGTATACAGACTCCAACTACAGTACATGTCAGAATTCCTTTGAGTAACAGAAAATCTACAGCCCTACATATTTTCCTTTGGGTACCCGATCATTTCTTCTGACATTCACAGTTTTATTTCTCTTTTGCACTGAAGAAGAGGCACCTGCATGTCTTCAGTCATTTATAATATACAGATTCTGCTTTTGAACTTTCCTTTGCCCCAGTTTCCTGTCATCACTGCTTAGTTATCAGCATGGGGAAGCAAGCAAGTAGCTTTCTCTCTTCCCTCAGGCAATACCATTGCTGCACTTTGATTTGCGTCAGAGACAAAAAAGTAGAACAGCTGCAGACCTTAATTGCAGACACCATGTATGTGAAGCTACAGCTCCGTTTCACTGTTGCTCTTCCAGCTAGAAAAATTATTAAAGGCCCAATCCTGTTTACCTAAAAATATGCTTACTGGGCCATACACTAGAACAGTATACAACTTCCAGAGACGGTGAAATAAGGTAAAAAATTTAAAATATCTACAGTTGTAAGTAAAATAAAGGCAAGTTTAAGAAACACAGAGAAACAGACTCCTATCCCAGGCTCATCACCTGAGTGCTTCCCACAAGTGTCTTAAGGCAGTATAACCATTGTCGCTTGTTCCTTTTCTCAGCTCTCTCCTCAGAAAGGGTGAATGGGCACGGGAGATTTATTCTGTTTGCTAAACTGTAGTGTTAAGGGTTGAGCACCCTGGCTGTTGATTAGATTTAGGTAGCACATTAATGTTAATAAATACAAGATGAAAGAGTTACTCCTGGCATTCGCAGCGAGGGGAAGACCAGCAGGTTTGGTAATACATCCCAAGTTCATGGAGGCATCTTTCCCCAGATTTGAGCCCTACCTCTCTTTCACACAAACATACCCTTCTTTACATATCCATAGGTGCATTCCCACAACAAAACCAAGACTGGTTTCCATTACATAGGGATGGGACTGAGGAGTTTATTCTGCTGGGAATTCCCAGAGAGTTGCCACTGTGATCCAGCTGCCATCAGGAAAACAATGTCTATGACTAGATCAATACTGATTTGGACCAGAAAATACACACACAAGTTTATCACTTTAAGCCTCAGCATATAATACTTTTTTCCTAATGAAACATTTTCTTTCAGATCCATATCCCCACTCATTTTGAATGGCTGGTTTTGAAGTTTTCATTAAAATGTTGATCTGCTTACATACCGTTCAAGTTAAAACATGTCCCACAAAGTATTTTAAGATACGGTTTATTTATTATGTTGTGTGTTTTGAAGACAATTTTATATTGAGAAGCATCATTATCTAATGATGATCATCTTTTGCTTTCAAAGAAAAGAAAAAAGCAATTCTGAAATGGATAATACACTAACATAGTAATATTTGAGAAGAGCAAGGATAAAGGCAGGGGAGGTTTCTTTAAGCAATACTGAATGCTCATCTGATCAAACATAAAAGCATGTTTAAAAATATTTATTATTCCATATAGAAGCAACAATGGAATCATCTAACACACTAAGAAAGACAGAACCATTAATTAGAATCATAAACAACATATTGATTTGTTACATTAAGAAGAAAGTTTTCAGTACCTCAAGTCCTCAGCAAATCACTAGACAAATTCAGATGAAAAACCCATTCCAACTGCATACTCAAGAGTAAGTTACACCTGCACTAGCCCCATGCTAGTGATGCAGCAGCTGGATAAATTCAACCTCCACCAGCTGACTCAAGAACAGCAAGGAGCACGAGAAATTTTTCATTAGGCTGTACTCACACGCAAGTTACCGAAGCTTACAGAGCCCTGCTTTCATAAGGAAAAAAGCCTAAAATAAAAAACGTCCTAACTTAAGAGTACCCTGTTCCAGTTTTATTTACAGTGCTGCAGAAGTGTAAGATTTGAATTACTAATATGGATTATTCACCACCAAATTCCCAGGAAAACGCAAACTGTTAGAAGTTTTGCTTGTTTCAACTTCTCGAGCGAAAGGTAAATCTCTTCTAGGCAACCTTGCAATCTTGTTAAACAAGGCTGCTGAAATTTACATTTTATAAAAAAACACACTACCTTTTTAAAAATCATCTTTGAAGTAGTGTTTCATTGGTTCAGAGAATAAACATCCAGTAATATAAAAATAAGTCACTAAGATATGTTTTTGATGGCATTTCCATAATTATTTTCTCTACAGTACTTGTTTTGACTGAGGGAATACGCTGCAGGTTCTCAGCTTTACTGTCTTGTTCTAAGCAAGTCCAGCCCTCTTTTGGGAAGAGCTCAATTCTCCCATTAATACCCAACGGTCAGTTAGAAATACAATGTTTTCCATAGTCAAGGGTATTGTTTAAACATGCCAAATAGCTTTGGCTTAAAGCATAGATCTGTCCACTTCTATGAGTACTCATTTCTGTGCCTCACAATCAAGCTATTTGCTCTAAGGGGTTACTATGACTTCTGCTCATGAATCTCCTTCCAGAAAGTAGTGAGCAACAGCCTGATGGCAGAAAGGGGAAGATGATAGCAGAAACCTCTGTATTGGAGCTATTGTCACACATTTGCTGCCAGGTCTAGAATGTACTTTTGAGCTCACAGTTGGTGATCTATTCTAAACAAGTTTGTCATGGAAAATTCTGACAGATTTGGAGAATAATAATGTTTTCCACATACAGTGAAATGTTCCGAAAGGCAAAATGGCTGGTGGTTGATTTTCCCCTTTTGGTAAATATGTATATAGCCTGTCTTTTGGTTTTGACTCAGATGATACTTGAAGTATTTTTAGAGGCAACCACCGGCAAGAACAAACATTCTCCCTTTCCTGAAACAGTTTTATTTTATAGTCTCTGAAGCATTCTCACTTTCCCTGTCTCCCTTTCAAATGCAACTCAGTTCTGCTGATCTGCTTGATCAGAGCTCTTCCCAACACATTCAGGATCACTCACAATTCTACACAGCCCACCTCAGCCTTTGGCTACCAAAGCAGTATCATCTAGACACTCTACCTTCTGGTCTTATCTGGACAGAAGAGAAAACAGTATGACAGTATCTCTACTCATCACAGATTTATGGTTCAGGACAACAGTGTGTAAAAATGGGCCTATTCTCAAACACCACTATCAAGAAGAGATATGTAACAAGTTCATTCCTCCATGGACAGTGGAAATCTTACACCAAGGATGAACCTGACAATGAAGAGTGCTGGCTGAATTCCACATCTATCTTTCAGATGAGTACCTAATGTACCTTGATTTCATTCAAGTTTAACAAAAGCATCATAGAAGAACAAGGCGTGCATGCTGGAAAGGCACCAAATGGTGACATGTTTGTACTGCTGTTTGGCTAGAACAATACAGCGTTTATCAAAAGTTAAACATTTACTCAAAACAGGGCTTCTGAACACTTTCTGTCACAGTGTAAATTGCTGTAATACAGCATGAAGTTCCATACAGAGGAGCACACACAATGGAAGAGGTAAAACAATCCTGCTAACTTGACCCAACCCTCTTCACAACAGCATCTTCTCCTTTTAGATTTCACCTTGATCTAACTTAGTTAAGAAGAAAAAAACAACAAAGAAAGCAATTGATTTGGTCTTTGTTAATCCTGAGGCCTTGCTCCAGTTTCAGATTTTGTGTTTAGCTGCCTAAACAAAAAGGAAGAGAAAAAAAAAAAAAAATTACACAGTCAAAACAATTGTTTGTACAGCATGTATCAGTACAGCTTCAACCAAATTATCCTGCTTCTAGATGACAAGGAATTTGCCCTAGGGCAGCATACTGTGACTTGGGCACCAGGAGCTCAAGGTCCTGGGATAAAAATCCCTCTACTCCCACTTCTCAGTTTCAAATGGCAATGGCATGTCCTAAAGGGGGTCATAAAGCAGCTCCACCACCCAAAATCTTTCCTTTTTTTTCTAGCATGCAAACTTAAGACTAGTATTGCTTTAATGCTGTATTATCCGCTGAGTGATGTTCATTTTCAAGAGTGCCTTAGTAAGCACTCAAGGAACTTTGTCTTAGCTTTACTTGAGCCAATTCTTGAGACACACATGCTCCCAGCCTCCAGAGGCATGGGGTTGGCTTGAAGTCTCTACAAAAAAACAACAACAAGAAGGATATAAGTCGAATAATCCTTCTTACCACCACTACTCACAGAATCACAGAATCACGAATCACAGAATGTCAGGGATTGGAAGGGACCTCAAAAGATCATCTAGTCCAATCCCCCTGCCGGAGCAGGAACACCTAGATGAGGTTACACAGGAAAGCGTCCAGGCGGGTTCTGAATATCTCCAGAGAAGGAGACTCCACAACCTCCCTGGGCAGCCCGTTCCAGTGTACTGTTACTCTCACTGAGAAGAAGTTTCTTCTCATATTTAAGTGGAACCTCCTGTGTTCCAGTTTGTACCCATTACCCCTTGTCTTATCATTGTTTGTCACCGAGAAGAGCCTGGCTCCATCTTCGTGACATTCTCCCTTTATATATTTATAAACATTAATGAGGTCTCCCCTCAGTCTCCTCTTCTGCAAGCTAAAGAGACCCAGCTCCCTCAGCCTTTCCTCATAAGGGAGATGCTCCACTCCCTTCATCATCTTTGTAGCCCTACGCTGGACTCTCTCCAGCAGTTCCCTGTCCTTCTTGAACTGAGGGGCCCAGAACTGGACACAATATTCCAGATGAGGTCTCACCAGGGCAGAGTAGAGGGGCAGGAGAACCTCTCTCGACCTACTAACCACCCCCCTTCTAATACACCCCAGGATGCCATTGGCCTTCTTGGCCACAAGGGCACAGTGCTGGCTCATGGTCATCCTGCTGTCCACCAGGACCCCCAGGTCCCTTTCCCCTACACTGCTCTCTAATAGGTCATTCCCCAATTTATACTGGAACCTGGGGTTGTTCCTGCCCAGATGCAGGACTCTGCACTTTCCCTTGTTATATTTCATTAAATTTTTCCCCGCCCAACTCTCCAGCCTGTCCAGGTCTCGCTGGATGGCAGCACAGCCCTCTGGTGTGTCAGCCACTCCTCCCAGCTTGGTGTCATCAGCAAATTTGCTGATAGTACACTCAACTCCCTCATCTAAGTCATTGATGAATATATTGAATAATACTGGCCCCAGTACTGACCCTTGGGGCACTCCACTAGTTACAGGCCTCCAACTGGACTCTGCCCCGTTGACCACGACTCTCTGGCTTCTTTCCTTCAGCCAGTTCGTAGTCCACCTCACTACCCGTTCGTCCAGTCCACACTTCCTCAGTTTAGCTGTGAGGATGCTGTGGGAGACCTTGTCAAAGGCTTTACTGAAGTCAAGGTAGACCACATCCACCGCTCTGCCATCATCCATCCACCTCGTTATATCCTCATAAAAGGCTATGAGGTTGGTCAAGCACGACTTCCCCTTGGTGAAGCCATGTTGACTGCCCCTAATGACCCTCTTATCCTTGATATGCCTTGAGATGGCACCAAGGATAAGGTGTTCCATCACTTTCCCAGGGATGGAGGTGAGGCTGACCGGTCTGTAGTTACCCGGGTCCTCCTTCTTGCCCTTTTTGAAGACTGGAGTGACATTTGCTTTCCTCCAGTCCTCAGGCACCTCTCCCGTTTCCCAAGACTTGGCAAAGATGATGGAGAGTGGTCCAGCAATGACCTCAGCCAGCTCCCTCAGCACCCGTGGGTGCATCCCATCTGGACCCATGGATTTATGGATGTCCAGTTTGTTTAATTGCTGCTTAACCCAGTCCTCATCAACCGAGGCAAACTTCTCCATTGTCCTGGCTTCCTCTGGGGCCTCAGGGGCACGGGGCTTCTCAGGACAGACTCCAGCTGAGTAGACAGAGACAAAGAAGGTGTTCAGTAACTCCGCCTTCTCTGTATCTTCTGTCACCACTCCACCATTTATGTATTTATATACAAAAAACAATACACATGGACAAATCATCTTGGACTTCTCCAGTGAGAAAAATGACACAAAATTCTCCCCAGCCCTCTAAATGGTACAACTTGGCAGCGAGACAATCATAATTCGGATGAGCATACAGCTAAAGTTTTTCCAGATGTACTGGCTGTCCTGCCCTACTGACAGTGGTGTGTTTCTCCCTTTGAATTGTCATCTGATGAAGACTAGAATGAATTAATCCATCCTCAGAACTCAAACAGCACAGAAATGCATTTAAACAGGCGCCATGAAGGCATTTACATAATCACCTAATGTGCAAGGTCACAACGAGCTGTACTAAATCTTCCATGTATTGTAAACAAGCAATTTCTGAAGGACAAAAGCATGGGCAACATTGTTTTGCTCACCTATTATAGTGGCCTCATCAAGAACATCATTACAAGAACAGGATATGTGATTAAAGAGGAAAATAATACAAATTTCATCCTCCCTCAGCATAACTGGAGGCATGGTGGTGGCCCTGCTTTTCATTACATTCAACAGACCTATGATGGTTTTGGTCAAAGTTTCTGTCACAAGTAGCTGCTTTGAGAAAACATTAAAAATTTTACCCCCCCATCCTTTGTGGTACACTTCAGGACACCAGGCTTTCACTGTCCTTCAGTAAGCCATTCCTCCTCACAAGCCATCAGCTCTCCATCCCTCAATCCTTCTCACAGCAAGCACCGTGGTTTCATTTACACAGGGCTCATGTTTCTACCATCTGCCCACCATATTGGTGGTAAGGTTTGAAAAAGCACAGAACAAAGCAGAGCTTGTCTCTTTCCACCAGCCAATATGAAGCCTGTACTGGCACCCAGCAGGCAGTCTCTACATCAACAACTAGTCGGTAGTCTGTGAAGGCTAAAAACAGCAAAAGATCTTCTCATTTCTAAGAAAGAATTTAAACAGAGTTGAGACTATATCAAGAGCTGGAAAAGGGCCTATTGAAAAAAAAAAAAAAAAAAAAAAAAAAAAAAGAAAAGGACTCCATCAACTACTTGTGCGATAAAACTAAGGCAGCACAAAAATCCAGCTGACATGCAGGAACCAAAGATTTATTCATTCCCCTCCTGCGAAGCTCCCTGACTCAGAGCTACTCTACAAGCTTCTCCTAATTCCAGGTACTGACTGGCTGTGCTAACACCACCTCTCAAAGCAGACAATAAATTTACCGTTGCCCATGTATCTGCACTTACTGCTACAACCAGCCTCGATGTTCAGATAGCAACTCCCAGCTCCTGACTATGCTGCTGCAGCTGCTGGAGCAGCAGGGCTGTCCAGTCTGCCCTTGAGAGGGCATGGGTCCATGCAGTCTGTGGGTCCAGGTTTGCAATGCTTTAGTACATCTGCTTTCTGATCAACTGTTTGTTCTTGAGTGGTGCACTTACATCACAGGCCTGCTAATTGCATCATGGTGGAAGTTTTGTCACAGTCATACTTTCCCCGCTACAGCAGTCAGGAAGAAAAGACAGTTACTGGGAAGAAACCACAATTAAAAAGTAAATATGTTTGTTCGAATTGAGTTAACACAGGCAAAAACTACGTAAGAGGAGGATGCAGAACTTCAAATGGAAATTCTTTACTGGGAGCTTTTCAGGGGGAGGCTCTCAGATAATTATTATCTCCCATTCAGTTTGTGACTGTGCAAGCAGATAGGACTGAAGACATCATTTTCAGCCAGCAAAGTCAGTTGCTTCATGCTAGTAGATACTGCAGCGATAATAGGTGATGTCTGTGGCATTAGTGTACAATAAAAATCTTTGAACCGACTAAAACGAAATTTCCAAAACTAGACCTTATGTCAATGAAAAACAAAAATACCACAGGGTGCTCTGTCACTCCCTCAGCTTGGAGTCTACCTTCTTTTTCCAGTGAGGTGGGCCATAAAACAGTCAAAAACCCAAGATCAGATCCTGCAGAAGGGAGCATTTCTGAATAGGTGCTAACAATCTGGAGATGAGCCCCACTTGGATGCTTAGTAAACAGCTGCTGGAATAAAAACCATGTGTGGCACAAATCAACAAGAATACACACACTGATCCTGCCATCTCAAGGGGATTCACAATCTAGTGCACCACACAGCTCCTTTATCAGTTATCAAAGATAGAAAAAGGTGTTACTGTAGACTGAAAAGAGTTAATTGTTAAAGAAAAAAAAAAAGGCAAATAAGAAGTATTAAAAGAAGCAATAAATTGGAGAACTGAAATGAATCTTGTAATTTTCAGATTAAAATAAATTAACATGGTCTGAAAATTAAAAACATCCTAGATTAAAACTCAGTCAGCCACACCACTAATACATTCCTCCCAGACCAAGTGGTCTGAGGAATTTATACGTTTGGCATCATATAAAATGTGCTATTCCTGGCAGGACTTCGAAACAGGGGAAGTGAAAGGGCCAGCAAGACAGGCAGAGCAACAGGGCCAGCCTCAAAGGAGGTGGGGGAAGGAACCGTAGGACTGCCCTGCCAGATTTTACTATCACATGTTGGCTGTTGTCTTTCACCACTAAGTAAAAGCACATTATGCTTAAACGCAGTATTCATCTCTCCAAGTCAGCCCCCTTGCTGCTCACTCGCTCTTTTCTCCTGCATAAATAGCTAATCAGCTTTCAGTCCCTTTTAATGTGTTCATTAAGGACCCCACGACATGATCCTCAGGAGTACAGGTGCTAATAAACTACCTGCACCATGCAGCCCTCTCCTCCATGTCCTGGCTGCAGTTGCCATTTCAGCCATATGCTGCTGGGCTAACTGGGTCAGCAGTCGGTTAAGATTCCTGAGCACCGCCATGGGCTATTTGCTGGCCTTATGTATTTTATGCCCCAAATCCAGAGCATCAAAGAGGGTTAAACAAGGTGTGCTAATTAGCCTGCTCTCTGATTAACCTACAGCTCTGATACATGTTGTAATTTGTAGGAAATCCACAGCAAGTTTAGTCATGCAGTATTTCCAGGTAACAGCATACAGACTATTTTATTCATTTAACTCAAAAGTACAAAAGACATGAGTAGGCAGAGATATGCCTTTTATGAGGTTTAAAACAGAGAAATTCTGAACTAAAAAATACTAAATCTTTTCCTTTTTTCATGCTAAGGTGTTTCTTTCTGGAAACAAAACACAACAAAACCAACCAAAACCAACCAAAACAAACCAAAACAAACCAAAATAGGAGAAAATTCTTTTCCCACAGGGAAAAACAGCTTTATGCACAGGATTATCTTCTGACTAAAAAGCTGGTCCTCCTCAGGGGGATGGAAAGACTTGGGAGACATGTCAAACACTAGCAAAAAGGCAGATGGCAAAGAAACACTGGAAGACACATCAAAAAATCAGAAGCTCCCAGGAGGGACTGGACAGAAGGATTCCTGCAAATGACATTTTCCCACAATAACAGCATCTATGTAGGAAGCACAAAGCATTTTTTGTTTGGGCTTGCTTTTTTTGATGTTCTGAACATTCACTGCAAGCATACCACTTCTTTCAATTTTTAGGAAGAACGCCCACACCTTAGAAAACAAGGCAACTCACGTCAATTATACGAAAGAAGTCCTTTACTCAGTTCCTGGGTGAAGGAAAAAAAGACTACGAATTTATTGGTATCTGTTCAAACAAGTTACATGGTAGGGCATATTAAATGTAGCAACTCCATCACACAACTCCAATAATTCAGTTCATTGCCATAGATGAATCTCCATTAACCCAAGCACTTAAGTCAGCCATCAAGTGTTACTGTTAGACATTGATGTGTGCCTCTATGACAGAAGGCCATTATACCTGTCACTCATTAAGGACTGGTGAAGCAAGAGTAGAACTGCATAGCAATCATTCAGTCCAGCAAAAGAGGAAGAAACACTATACTGTGCTTGGAAGTAGGCTTGTTCTGCTTCTCTACAATTAAACAAATTGTTGACCAAAATAACACAGGCCTAAAGACTATTTCTTACTGAAAAGCATGTTATGCCCAAGGTGCTTGCACCGATTCCAAAACATGTCCAGGAGTGCTAAGCATGAGGCAGTGCCTCATGGTGATCCTTGATGTCAAGAGGGAAAGAGAAGAGCTGTGGTTTATGAACTGAATGGAAATTCAGTTGCAAAAGTGTGCTCATCAGAAGATGTTTTGGAACCATTTCTCCAGCTGCTCCTGACATAAATCAAAAATACGAATAGAAACAAACAAAACAAAATATATGCCTCAGAAGATTAATAAAGGAACCAGAACCACTGCAGCAAGAAACAAATCTCCAATTTCCTTCTGCATCCCAACCATGTTAGGGATCTTAAGAACAAGCTTGATTTGCAGAAGATAGAACAGATGTAGAAAGAAAAGATCCTTTAGGTTTAAAGGCCAGGGAAGCTATGCACTTTTCCATTCCTAAAAGCAAGGGAAGGCAAATGCAACATGATGAATCACAAGGGCAACATGGATGTAAAAGCAAAGACACTAAGAAGAAAGGAAGGGAAACATAACAACTAAAGAAAGAATTTCTCCAAGCTTCACACATCCTAATGTTGCCCACTTCCTTTGCACTCCCTTAACTGAATTTTTGTCTATCTGAATAAGCACGTGTAATGGGAACTCAGCTCATGATCTCGCTCCCATTACCGTATCTTGCATTTAATTGAAATGTGTAATCCCATGAAAGTCCTGCCATTAACCCGTTTGGGTGGGGTGATTATTGTTACAAGCTTCATATTTTTCCTAAAGCTCCAGCTGCTGAATCCATAAGACTCTATGAGAATCCAAAGGTCTCAGCTGTACAATTTTTGTTTTGTTTATTTTAAAAGATATCCCAAGTTCTCATGCTTGTGGAGAATAAATAAATAAATACATAAGACAATTTTAAAAGCTTGAAAACATGACTTGCAAGTTCTTTAAAGGCTCAGAAACCAGAAGAGGAGAAAAAAAAATACTTTCCATTTTTAAAAAAGGCTCATGACCCTTTTAAGCTAGTTTCCACTCCTTGGTGTTTTTTATTCTGCAGCATTTTCTCCCCAATAGCAATTTTTGCAGAAACAAACTATTCCTGATGAAAGTGATAAGACTATAGGGTCCTTTCTTTCTGTAGCTTTACTGAAGGTGATCATCCATTTGAGGAGTCTAAAGTAATTTCTCTCCCATGCATATAAGGAGATGTAAAACTGTATCACTGGTTAGTTTAGACCAAGGTGCAGCATATGAGGGGAAGAGATACGTGCTATCCCAAGATTTTTTAGATAAAATATAAAAATGGTAACATAACATTCATATAGCTTCAGAAGACAGGAACAACACAACAGTTCATCTTCAGGTTTGTATCTATTACCTAACCAGTGCCAACAATAAATAAATGTCTGGGCGGGCAGAGAATTAAAGCTACTTCACTCTCCACGGGCATCTCTGTGGAAATTCACTAGAATGCCTTATCAGCAATACCAACTCTTTAATTTCAAGAAAGAAAATCCAACGCACTGCCTTAAAAATTGCTTCATTACTTTCTAATGGTGATTTCAAATTATTTTCTGACTATGCTTCAAGTCTCATCACCTGGTTCATGGGGTTTATCTGCTTGTGAAAACACCCTTCAGAACTAGAACAGTAGCTTAATGATGCCATGTGTTTTACGTGGTAGCACTAGATGACGATACAAGCATTGCCCTGTGCAGCATGTGGGCAAGACAAAAAGCTGTATCCTCTTCACTAGAAGAGTAAAATTAGTTGCCAGAACTCACATTCTTCCTACTTGTTATGAAAGAAGTTGAGATATACTTTCTCCAGCTCTAACGTGTTTATGTTTTCATTGACAAAAAGAAAATAACTTTTTTTTTTTCTAAAGTTTTCAGGTTCAGGAGTCTCAAGTTACAAAACTGAAGCCCAACACAGGTTTATCAGTAATTAAGAGGAGAGAGAGATAGAATGGTGTGTGTGTGTGTGCGCACATGTATATTATTATATTAAGCTATGCATAAACACAGCTTGGCCAAATTAATTTTTCAGTTAAACTCCAATTACTGAAACACAGATTACACACAGTTAATTAAAAAATACCTCAACGAAGCTCACTGAGTGCAGCATACTACAACTATATAACAGCAATGGAAACAATTTACCAAAATTCACTCAGACCACTGCACTAGTTGAACAGGTTAATCATTGGAGAAGAGAGCAGCAGGGTGCACTGCCATCCCAGTTATGCTGCAATCACAGGAAGTCTGACAGGCTGAAATGGACCTACTCAGCTCACAAAGCTGCTTCAAAAAAAAGATCCAGCCATTTTCAAGTGTGCTGCTAGGTTTCCTCTCCCTTCTCTGTGGCATCAAATACTACTGACCACAGCTGGAAAATCAATACAGAATGGGATAGAGCCCTGGCTTCTAACAGTACAAACCCTCTTATGAGAAATTATTAAAAAATATTTTCTCCATTTCACCTGCAAGAACACTTAGTGACTCCCCCAAAACTTTATTGTCAACACAGATCTTAGCATGAATGCTAAAGCCAGTGATTAAGCCCAAACTTTTCCACATAGATTACAATACCACAGCATAAAGCAAGAACAAGTATTGAAAAAAAGAAGTACCTACTCTCAAAGTATTCTCAATTTATTTTTTTTTTAACATGTCTAAGGAACTAATGATCAATTGCTTTCATCTTCAGGGCAGTAACTTCCCAGACCAAAGGAGGAAAGAAAGAACTGTTTCATTTGGCATTCTCTTGTATCAGAACATTTACCAATAGTTCTTAGGTAGACCTTGTCATGTTGATTCACTTTATTGCATCCAAGCCCCAAATGCTGCCCCAGTAGATATTCCAACTACAAATGAGTCATGAAACCCCTGAATGTGGTGTTGCATAGGGAAGGCCGAATTTCTCACCAAAGAAGGTCCAGGGAAAAAGAAAGAAAAAAAAAAGAAAAAAAGAGTATGCCGCCATTAGTTG
This sequence comes from Brachypteracias leptosomus, assembly GCA_013401335.1. Taxonomy (NCBI): domain Eukaryota; kingdom Metazoa; phylum Chordata; class Aves; order Coraciiformes; family Brachypteraciidae; genus Brachypteracias; species Brachypteracias leptosomus. Next base: position 59,764 of record VYZX01032112.1, read on the forward strand.
GAGGGACTGGAAAACGAAAAAGAATACATGAATAAATAATGTGGAAGTAAACAAAGTCCTTGCTGTGTTGAGCACAGCTGTTCTACAACATTTATAAAGTCTCTAGTTATGTAGTTAGGGCCACTTCCCCAAGGAAAGAAATGTACTGTATTGCACAATATGGGAATATGCATATATAGGAAATATGCATTGACTTACTAGTGGTGAGAAAAAAAACCCGCAACTAAAATAAAATCTAAAAAAAAAAATCCACAAACTAAGAAACCAACCAACCTGACGCTGTCAGAGAGTTTTCACAGAGATGACTACACTGTCAATATTCAACTTACCCTGTCAGAAATCTATCTATGCACCACAAACTTTGAAGCAGTTATGTGGATTAGAGAACAGACTGTTATAAACTACAGACACTGAGTAAATCATTGCCCTTGCTCAATTTTAAAATAGAGAACAAGCTGTTCCGCTTTGCTCTGGATTCCTCATCCACGTTCACCACGTCCATTGACTTTAAGTATGTATAATCTGTTGACCTATCCATTCCTGAACAGACATGTGAAAATAAGAAGATAAATAACAATTATGGCAGCATCAAAAGACATCCACCAAAGCTAGTATGTAGGAAATGGATGACGTATTGCATTTCAATGGGGTAGAGCCATTAGATGGTCATAGGGTTGTTCATTTTAAACTACGTTAAGTCAGAGAGCACAATATTCCATTGAACTCAGAAAAACCCATACATAGGCAGTGCAGCTCTGTTTTATCAGGGCAACAGTAAACAACCAAAAGAGCAGAAAACTAAGTGGGAAGTCATCTTCTCCAGCAAGCATGACAGCAAGAGATATTGGCATCCATTTGCCACCTCTGAAGATGAGCATACACAAACATGTAGCTCTTTGCCACCTCTGAAGATAAGCATACACAAACATGTAGCTCTAAAGGCACAATGTTTTCAGACCTAAGACTATGTCTTCCCAACTTGATGCAGTGCAGAACAGAGCTAGTTCAAATACCTAAAACAATATAGCTGAAGAGTGAGCCAGGGTTCATGTGCTCAAAGTCATATTGCTTTTGGTAAGGAAACCAGCCTAGATTTATCCATGTCTCAATGAGTGTATATTTCTCTGGCACTATATAACTACCATAAACAACTATCTTACTCCTGGTGTTTAGTTCCTTCAGATTTATTCACACGAGTCATCCCATCTGTTGCAAGACCTGGCTTCTTCCTAACATTTACAGCTGATCCCGGTGTGACAACTTCATTCTGAAAAAAAAAATCCCTGCTTTCCAGTTCAAGAAAGCAAACCATTAGTCAGAGCAATCTCTTGGCAGTAAGAAACCACTGTTTGAGTCTTTACTCCACCCAATTCAAAGGTCAGAGAGTAGTTTTCCATCCTACATTACTCTCTAGCATGCAGACTATGAAGCTGAAACAAGACTTCCACATCTCAAGCCAGTCCCTTAACTGCCTACCACACATCTGCACGTTCACGTGCACATGCTTTCTCTCTCAGTTTCTTCAGAGCTCTCACTTCCAAACATATTCTCCCCAAAAAACATTATCAAAACTGATGAGTCTTGCAAAAGAATCTGGCTCCAAAAAGAAAAAACATTTCAACAAATTTTCAAATCCAAGTTTCCTGAGTAACACTAGTATCGTCAGCAATTGCCAAGATAACAAAACTAAAGTGCACTGGCAGAGCAAAACTAACAATACAAGACCATGAGCTAATTAGGATGGGAAACAAACTTCTGTGGTATTAAGTTTGTATTGTTCAATGCTTGTGAGGTTTCAGGTGGTGTTAGATAGAAATGTAGTCTTCATTGTTGGGCTGACATGCATCTAGAGCAAATGCTATGCACACAGTAAAGTTGCTTTAAAATTTTCAGGAATGCAAAGACAAGTTAATCAAAATTAGACAAAATAAATTTTAACATAGCCTATTTTTTAAACTGTCATGAGAAAAAGTATTCTGTTTAGAAAGCCATTTTACTCCCATTGACTGCAGGGAGGGGAAAAGGAAAGAGAAAGAAAAAAAATAATAATCAGAAGCCACATTCCTACTCCTTTGCCTTCTTGAATGAATCCATTATGAGGCTGAAAAGGAGATTTAATTAAATCAGTTCCACTTACCAACCAAACCCTACCTGTTTCTTTGCCAGAGACACCATTCCTTCTTGTTCCCAAAGGGGTGTCAGAAGGAGGGAGAGAAGAGCAAAACTGGATTTTAAGCAGAGGGTGCTTTTACTTTCTGTTACCCAATGAAAAAAACAGAGGGGGGGGGGGAGAGAAAATCAAACAGGGATATCAAGGCTTTCATTAGTGCCAAGGCACCACTGTTACGACTCTTCTCATGAGGATGCAGGGTACCACATGCAGAACTCTTGAATACTAAAAATAAATAAATATTCTAAAAGGGCTTCTGCTGAATTGTACTTTCGCAGCAAAAGCTGGACTAAGTCCAAGAATAACCATGAAACTGAGGCTTTCTGTATATCGCAGCCATTAAAATATGCAGTAAGTTAAATGACCGCAAGGAAACCCTGTACTGTGGTACCCCTCACTAAACCTCATAACCATCTCTTTCTCTTCAACTGTTATATGAGGGGAGAAAAATTATTACCCACTGAAAATTAAGAATCAACTTCTTTAAACAGATGAGTCAGCAGATGTAAACTTCAGCAAAGCTAATTCCCCAAGCTGCTGACATCACCACACACATACAGAGACCACCTAGGAATTACTGCAAGCATGCTACCGTCCCAAAAAACAGGGAATAAAGTAGAACAATTTCTATGATGGTTGGTGGTGTCTTACTGTGATTACTCAGGGTAACAGAACCTCTGGTTACCTCCAATATTAGGAGCACTACGGATACTGTTCCTCAAAAGTTTTCACGTAGCATCAGGTCACGCCTAGTTGCTTCTGACAACATGCTTGGCCTTGCTCCCGTACTCTGAGTGGCCGAAATGGGTCTTAGCACTGTCTGGGGCTCTGCCATAGAAAAGGAGAATCCAATTCTGCAGGGGCACAAGTCACCACAGCCCAGCAGGCTGCCACTGCTCGGAGGCAAGCAGTCTGCAACAGCCTTCACAGACTGCTTTGAGGTGGCTCATGTATCGCCAGTGATTGGCAGCTGGGGAACCTTAACTGTCAAACTACATCGCCCTCGGTTTGGATTTTTGCACTGAACTAAAACAGCACTGTAGTCAACCAGCTGGATTAATAAAAGAAGAAAAACACAGCGCTCTCAATATGCTCACTGCAGATAATATTAAAAACATGCAACTGTGTCATCATTCCTCACACCGCAGAAGAAAAATGCCATGATTTTAAGATAACTTGCTGCTAGAACACCTATGGTGTAAGTTGGGCTTGTCCGGAGCTGCCAGGCACAGCGGGAGTCACCCATGCTGCACCATGCCAGACCCCCGGAGTAGCCCAGAGCCCCGACACAGCCCCCCACAACCTGGCTCTGCCCCAGGCTTCACTTCTGCAGGACAAAAGGGAAATCCAAGGTTGCCCATCCCTTGAACCTCTGTGGGTTGCCTGAGCCTCACAAAGCTCAACAGTTGCCCAGTCTGATAATAAATCATGTTGCTGTCTCTGCCCTGACATTACAATGTAGGTTCACGTTCACTACTGGACACATACCATGCCACAGCAGGAGGCCACTTCGCATGAACAAAAGATCCAGCTAGTTAAATAGAAAAATAAATCTCAGCTGCTAATAGGAGAGAAGTAAATTTTTAGGCTAAATAGCTGCAACATTTCTTAGGAAATTTTTTTTTTAAGATTAGAGTAATTCAGACCTAGCTGAGTCCTCTTATGCCAAGCACAGTAAGTTAGATCCACAGACACATTCAAAATAGGCATCTGGCTTAGTAATAAAAGACTCCTGATCTTGCACTCTACCTAAATGCCAGTATAGAGGAAAATTTCACCATGGCAATGCCTACAGCTTTAACAAATTCCTTTGACAGTAAAAACGTAATACTACCTTATAGACACAGAAAACAATGTTTGTAATATGGACAATATGGACAAACTTAGAAAAGATCTCAGCAAACTCTTCTTTGCTTTTACTTCTATTTCTTTAAACAAAGTGGAGAAAAAGTAGATGAAGGAGCTGCTCACTATCTTGTTTTCTAGATTAAGGTGACGCTTGACAAATGAACAGTCTATTTACCCAAAATTCAAAGAATCAACTTTGTAAAAGGCAACAGAGACATGAAATGTATTACAGCTTGCCTCGGATTTTATAATGCAAAGCACTGTGCTTAACCATGAAAATCAGAAAGCCAATATGACTTGAAAACAGATCAGTCTGAATTTTACTGTAAGTGATAAACTGGAGAAAGGATTGTTGGGAGTTTTTTTAAGAATAATATAATGGACAAAAAGCAATTTTTCCCACCTGCCATCAAACTGACTATCTGCCTTTTGATATCTGTGCCTTTTACAGCAAATACTCTATTAATCACTTTCCCAATAAGCATTCAGTGCCTCATCAGCAATTGTGTAGCCAGTTTATGTTTGAAGTGCACGTGCAACACATGCATTACCAGTCTGAGATAAAAGCTCATCCCTAGTTAAACAGAGCACAAATTAGTGTTTGACATTTAGCTACATATGCAAAAGAAATAGTCAGAAGGTTCAGCATAGGTAATTATACATTCTTAACAAAAGTTTAAAACAATTCCAAGCCCCATGGTGGTTCAGGTTAGGATGATGATCTTCCCAGTTATATGGGAATCTGCAAATGGAATAAAAATGAACAAGAACACAGTACACAGCTACTCCATCAGGACCGTGTCAAAAGACCTAAGCAGTATGTACCCCCACGTCACATTAACAAGTGTTGTAGATCTTTCAATTTTTCAAGTAAATATGTATGGGCTTTCACAAGCTCTCCAGTACATTGATGTGGTCAAAATGAAGAACATGAGTTTCAATTTTTGCTAATATATACAACCCCCCTAGTCTCCTCTTTCTGATGCACTTTTGCATACTCTCCTGCCAGGCAACGAAAAAGGGTAAGGAAATACAAAACTACCTAATGTGACTTCAAACAGAGAGCCTCTGTTAGGATGTAAAAACCTGGGAGTGTTTTAAAAATGTTGCAGGACACCTGATGGGAGGAACAGCAAGATGCACACTGAATGTTGGTGTCACTTCTGAGCTGTCACACGGCATACCATGGAGATAAACATTGCACATGCGAAATAACTGTCAGTTACTTCAGGCTGTCAAACATTTCAATGAAACATTGTCATCTCAGTGGCAGACGAGCAAAATAACCATGTATATGCAAGTCTACATTCATTCAAAACACACCTCATGAAATCCCAGGCTCTCAAGAGAGGGTGGAGGGAGGACATAGAAAGCACCCTTCATTTGCCCTTACCACACACTGAAAGTTCATTACAAAGCCCTTAATGTCACCTTTTGTGCCCATTTGTGCAGCATGACACTGCCTGACACTGCTAAAGTAAAACAGATCCCTACACCACAGTAGCACAACACAGCTGTCTCTTAAAAGCTTTGCTATTGCAGCCAGCAAAGACAAAATGAAACTACCATGGAAAGAGAGCAGGTGCCAGCACGGCACTAATCCATCAGTTTGTAACATGGACATCTTGGGCACTTAAGTGGGTCTACACCCACTCTGGGGATGTTAGCCAGTTTTACCTCCCTGGCTAACAGCACGGAAGTACCTATGCACTTCAAGCTGACACAGGGACTCCTGCTATCCCTGCTGAGGACCACAACTGGCCCCTTCAGGACACCTCCCTTGCTCTCCTCACCACGGAGAAGACCATGTGTGCAGAGGCCTCCTCAAGGCTGTAAGGAAGTGAGCTCTGGGGATTCATCAGGTCCATCAGGAAGGAGTGTCAGAGTGTCCTATGGCTGTGCGATGCTCCTCACAAGGAGAAGAGACATCAGGGAGACCTTGCCTGATACTTAAGAGAAAGAAACAGCTCAAATTTCACCATGCTGCACCAGCTGCTGCAACTCAGCACGCCATGTTGATTCACCACCTCCATCCATTTTAGTAGCTGCTTTATCTGTAGTATCAAGACTGCATATCCTTAGAGAGAAAAATATATATGGGCCTTATACATTTCTCCCAGAGGTACAATTCTTCAAATAGTTAAATCATGACAAACTTCATACAGATGCAGTTCCCTTGGTGTAAAAGATGCTTACCATAAATACACTTATCTTGCACAAGAGCAGCTTAATCACCACTGATATTATTATGTCTACATTAGGTAAATCATTGGTAAGAGGGGAGTTATTTATCTACAAAGAGAGAATTAAAGTAGTAAGACACATGCACGTCATCATTAGCTAAGTCTCTTCTGGTCTATGCCAGAATTTATCCATCTCTAAAAGGACAACATCATTATACCTCCCTCCACCAGTACACTGTGCAGTACTCAAGGCAGGGACTACTGACCAGTACAAGCAGTGCAAACCCTGACAGATGTTGTCTTGACCTGAGCCAGTACCTCCAGAGATTTTCTGGTTATACCATTACCTTGTGAGCATCATGACTAAGTAGGTTAAGAAAGAGCTGATAAACATGGTGCGCCGCAGAAACCAAGGGGGAAATCTGAGGTTGAGAGCAATTAAATTAGTCAAATGAAGACTTTTCGAAGGGCTCTCCAGCTCCGAAAAAGCTAAGAGATTTGCAACATGACCACAAAAGGCTAAAAGCTGCCTCCTCCCAACACTTAACATCTAAACCACTAGCACTGTTAAAAAGGAAATATTTTTGCGAACTAGAACATGGAAAACGAAACTATTTATTTTTTAAAAAATAAGCTAGTCTCTGTTTCTGGAGGCCTGATTTTCATTAATGTAATATTTCTGTTAACAGCCTTGTCTATGTAAGGCATCTGTAGAAAGTTTTTATTGTTAACTTAATAGTGAAAATCTAATACAGGTTCTATTTGAATTTTCCTATTAAACTGACGTCAATGGCAGTCTGAGAATCAGATTGTTACAAACCAGACTATGAAACAAACATTCAAGTCAGATGCTATAAATGTAGCCATTGCACACTGGTAAGTGTGTTTTAACATTTTTAATCAGGCCTCTGGTTAGAGCCAAGATACACTTGGCATAGAGATGAGGGGAAAAAATATAAAAATGTAGACATTTTTACTTGGAAAGTCAATTATAATTTATTTCCAGGAAGACTGAAAAAAAAAATTTGTAATACACACACAGAATTGCACTTGTGTGCAAGCGTATGTACAAATACTGGACTATGGTCAAGTCACTAGAGTATGATGTCTTCATCAGCATTTGTCACATAGAAGATTAATGGTGAGACTTTACGTTTCCTGTAAGGTTATGTCCCCAGGAACATGTGTGGCACAGGGAACTCAAAAAGGAAGGAGGAATGAGGGGCTCCTAGGGCAGTGCTGGAGCAGCAGAAGGGACTGCATAGTGGTACAGAAGTATGAAAAGGAAGGAGCGTGTGTTGGGAGAGGAGATTTTGGTTGGAGATCATTAGAGTTTCCCGAGAACAAGATTTCAGGAAATCTGAAAATTCCACCTGGGATTTCCATCAAAGGGACACCAGGGTCCTACACCTCATCAGAATCTTTACATGCTTTGGAAGAAACTTGCTCTCCTTAAAGTTTCAGATTGTCATAGAAACCAGCAGAAAAAAAAAAAAAACAAAACAGATAAAATAAATCATCAAGTGGTAAGAAAGAACTGTGCTGGAAGAGAGATGGTTGGGATGTCCTCCTTGGCCTCCCTCATGACAGTCTCCAGAAATCTGTCTGTATCAGCAAAGGGTCCCTGCAATGATCCCTGCACCAACGACACTTCAGAGCTTCCTGTCAAAGCAGGTAAGCAGGAGTGCACCAAAAAGCACAGCACTCTAGTAAGTGCTGGTCGCTTCTCTTGCCAGAAGCCATGATAAGATCAAAGAGAACTTAAAAGAGTAAGCAAAAAGTCAACACATACACATGGCTGTATTATTTGTAATTGTTTACTGCTACCAAAAGAGGGCCTGAACCCTTATCAGATTTCAAAACCTTTTAGGCCTGTGTGAAAGAAGGATGAATCAGAGCAGAAAACCCATAGTTTTAACGTCATTTTTCCTGTAGAGGTGGATTACATAGTCACATTTCCAACTCAAAGAGAAAGGAAAAACACTGGAACTTTGTGTTAATTATGAAATTACTCTGAATATTATCCAAATCACAGATTATTTTATTAAGTAGAAAACCAGTTGAACAAAAGTTTTCTCCTCTTCCAACTCACAAGATACTTCTAAGGCCTGTAATAATGAAGTTTGAAATCAAACAAGTTTTTCATTAAAAACAAACAAAAATAAACAGCTTTTTAAAAAGAAGATAAATTACAGTTCACAGAACTTCAGGCTGTTTCTTATTTGATGCTAAAGAGGATGCAAGTTACACATGGATGTTAGAAAACTGAATTCTGTTCTCATGAATATTTTTCAAGACTCAGCAATACTAAGCAGCTTAGGCTGGATATTAGATTAAGGAGAGATACAACAATGAAGGTAAAGGAGCTCTGTATGTTACAGTAGGATCAAGGAATGGCAATGACAGTGCAGGCACAAGCTATATGCTGCAGACCTGATGTCAGACCAGAAATTAGGGACATGCTGTAACACTGTGCTGAAAAATGGAGCGATGTCAATATTGAAGTAGAGGGTGAAGTTGCTGAAGTCCCCAACTCATCCTTCTCACTTATAAATCCACATCTGTTAAATGCAAAGTCCCAACATTCAGGAAGAAGTTACTTATTGATGCAAAAATAAAAATATTCAACTTCCTTCTGAGTAATAACCTGATGAGATGCTGTAGGTGCTGAACTCATTACCCATCACAGCACATAGGAATACAGCTTTGTTGCGATTACGCCTATGGACATTTGCTTTGCACAGAGCACCAAGTCTCCTGTGCAAGGCTGGAAAGATTCTTAGCATGATTTATGGTATATTGTTACACCACCATCTAGACGTGATTAGCAAGCTCAGGAGCTGATAACAGCAAGCCCACGACAATACAAGCTCAACAGAGGCTAACGTATCCTGGCAACACTGCTGTGACAAAAACTCCCACACACAACCTCCACAGCAGACTAGTCTCCTCTTCCCAACCTGCTCGGGGTGATAGAAATGCAAACTGAACTTTTGGAAGCTGCAACACAGCTTTCCCATTATCAGCCATGGGGATTTTCCAGCCCCTTCATGACACTTTCTGTGTCTGTTCAAGTTACGGCTTCAGCTAACAAACTAAATCCAGACAGGAGCTCACTCTGCAGCCTTCTCATCAGTACACTGGGAAAGTGCTGGGTGCCTGCTTCAGGGTCTTGGAAAGGAACTGATGGCTTACTTTTGCCATACCAGTAAATACCATTGCCTAGCCAAGACACAGCTTACTTTGGCAGAAGACTCTGCAGGAGGATTAGCAACAGCACCAAGAGAACTTTCATGCTTGGAATAAGTGTAGCTACACCTGGGCTTCTGTTGACAGAATTAAGTCGGTAGGAATGGAGGGGGGGAAATAGATTCTTGACCAACCCAAATATGCCAGCAATATCCGTAAGCATAGGGTCAGGCTTCAGAAGAAAACACACTGCAATTCCTGGCACCCATTGTTATAGTGGAAATTTCAATCACAATAACCTGCAGTAATTAAATGGACCACGGAAGGCCTTTTGCCCTCAGGGAAAGGATAAAAAGAATAATATTTCCTTCAACAAGCTGGAGTACATCCAGCACCAGCACAACTGTGAAGAACTGGGTGTAGCGGTATCAACATCTCATGCAACAGCCCCTGGCAAGAAAACCAGATACAGAAGTGTGGGAAATCTGAGCACTTTTTATTTTCTCTTCAGTCACATAGCTCTTCCTTGATAACTTAAGCTCCTAGTCCAAAGCAAAGCAAACGAGTCAGCACAGCTGACTTGGAAGTCAGCTGGTGTGCATTGCTGCATGGAGAGCTAGGTGTGAAGCCCAATGGGAAGCATGGAGTGCTCCTGGGGGAGCATTCATGTATTCTTCCTTCCTTCCTGCAGCAAGCTTATTTAAAACTTCACTTCTTCAATGGCAGGTCCTTGTGCAAGTTTGGTCCACCAAGGACAGCCCTCAAAGGAAATAAAGGATGGAAAACAGAAGGTCTAAATAAGGAGAACAAGGTAGGTAGGCTCCCCAGAAAGTTCCCACCAACTGTTGCAATCCACACTTACAGCAAGTATACAATGGCTAACAAAAAAAATCTCCCATGCTTTAAGATGCTAATGCTTAAGGTTTTCTTCTCCACAATTATTATTTCTTCATTTTGCAGACAGCAAAGATGATGACAGCTAGATCTCCACAGCATACCAAAGATGTTCCGATGGGACCAAATGAGCCCCCTCAAAGCAAAGCCTCAACAGCCCAACTGAGCATGTGAGCAGCTGGCTCAGAGAGCTGCTGGCGTGCAGTACTGGATCCGCAGCCCAGAGCCTGGCTCAACACCCAGATGTGTGGAGAGGAGAGCATGGGAACACTGAGGCAAGAAACAAGATGTCTTCCATTTCATACACACACCTTCTAGAGATGGAGAAGAGAGAAATTTGAGGAACACATATGTAAAAGCTCAGTATTTAGAAATCATCTTCATTTTGTGAAGCTGAAAAGGGCTTCATCACTCAGTCTAGCATAGCATTCATTTTTCAGCCAGACCCACTTGTTATTCAATGTGCAAGCTCCTAAAGCTGACAGGGTGCATCCTTTTCCTATTCCACAATTATACCAGCTTTTATGGAAACTATGTATCTAAAAAGGAAAAGAGTTACCAATTCTCCTTACAATAACACCCATCCTATTTTCTGTCATTCACTTGCAGCCTTGTTTAAAGGCATGTCCAATTACACATTTGATTTACTTAATTCTGGTTGACTTAGCAAATCTTCAAGTCAAATGTTACCCATACATACATACTCTAAAACTTAATGCTTAGTAACATCAGAAATAATAAACTCTACAGTATTTTTATGAGTCAATTTATCTACACTCCTGCCTACCACCATTACTATGGTTAACTCTGGCCACACTCATGTATTAAGAAATTCAAGAAGTAGATCTGGTTATCTAATGCATTTGCAAGTTTTTCAGGGAAAAACAATAATCTGCATTTGTAAACCCTTTTTTTTCCCAGCAATGATTCTTTCTTCCATACAGTAAAATTGTAATTACTTTAAGTCTTGACTCTTAAAAAAAAAACCCCAAAAACAAACCACTAGATAAATATCTAGTCACAGTTACATTTCATAGATGGACACCAAAATAGAGGATTACAAAGGCAGTCACATCAGGACTCAGTTACACACAGACCTCCATTGGCCAAAACATACATGAACACATTATAGCCTTCTACTGAAAAAATCCTCAAAACCATGGGCCTGCTACAGAGCCAGCACCTCCAGCATTACCACCATGGGTTCATAAAGACACTCTATAATTCCCTACCCAGAAATTCCTTAATATAGCTTACCAGGCATTAGGGAATGCTGTACAGATAAGTGAACCAGCCTGAACATGTAGTCAGTAAAAGAGGGATGTCCTACAGCCCAGCATGCAACAAACTATATTTACTCATATTTCATAGAAGACACAAAACAGAGCAGATCTGCATGAGGGAATGTGCCTTACGAACAGGCAAATGTCTTGCCCAGCATTATTCTTGCATGTGAGTTCACAGGCCCTGAACTAACATCTATCTGTTAATATCAAGTGAAAGCTGAATGTTTTTAAACTAGTAAGAACTACAAGAGCTAATGAAATCTTCTACTACATCTCAGTGCACATAAAATATTCTCGCCAAATATGTAAGATACTGAAAAATAAAGCAGTCAGTATTAGCAGGAGCATAGCTGGAAACCTGCATGTTTTCTTTAATATTAGACTTTATCTACCACTATGATTTCAGTAACTGAATAGCTTGTTTCTCAAATATACAAGTCAGAGTTTATAGGTTGGACAATAAAGGAAGAAGGGTAAAACCAGAAAGACATTTTTTTATTTACAACTTTCCATTCTACAAACCCTATTTATTCCTAACACAGCTATTCACATTTGATCAGCTATTATACACGTGTGGGAAACTGTTCTGAAAACAGTAATTTGGCACAGGCAGCAAAAATGCACAGCCAGGACATTTCCTGAACAGAAATACGTGCCAGCTCCACAAGGGGGGTTAACGCAAAGCCAGGAGGAGCAATGCTCTAAATAGCAGTAGCAGCATGAAACTGAAGCAAGCAATCTAGGCAATAGCACATTCTCTCTCCTCTCTAGGAGCTTGCAACGTACCTTTCCTCTATAGAGAAGAGAGAAATGATGGCAGATATTTAAAGGAGCAAAAAGCTGTTCTGTTGCTATTCTCTTACTCTTCCCATCTGTCAAAAGCATCAAAGTATATCCAAGAGCCAGAGAGAGCAGGACCTTTCACAGTACTAAGCTCATAGAACTATATGAACAATGGGATTTAGTGTATCTGAAGTGTGCTAAGCAACTGATGAAATACAGACTGCATGTAAGCGCCTGCAACACATTGACATCAAGGGAGCAAGACCACTACAGCAGGCTTGACTCTGACCAAGAGCTTTTCTTTGTGTGGGACAACCTGTAGCAGCACAGGGTAGGAGGGGTGGAAGAAAAAGAGGGAGAAAGAAACACTCACAAGGCAAACTAGCAAAGCAACTTGTCTCCAAAGGGCCTTTGCCACTCTTTCCTTGGGAAAAACTGCTCGGGGGCTCAGTCTGTGAGATCCCAAATGCCACAGCCACCAGTGATGTGTGGATGTACAATCCAGGAGCTCTGAAAACCTCCTCCAGTGCTAGTGAGTATTTTCTTTCTACTACTACTTACAGACTTCTTCTGGGACAGTTCCTGAAACTACCCAACTATTCCTCCAAGTTTGCTTGTAAATGTCTCTATGCTTTCAGTCTTTGCTTCAGAAACACAACAGCAATAAATACAAATTTCATTCCCAGCTGAAATGCCAATTGCAACACGCAAGTCAAATTTGCATGAGCAACCTTAGTTCCTATGGCTTCAGGACAAGTTTGGTGGCACATACTGTGCTGCTAGCTCTCTTCTTCCTCAGACCAACACCAAACTCAGCAACATCCCCTCAGCATACCTTCATCTTTTATTCTTCATCTGTTTGCTCTTCTCTGTCTTGGATCAGCCAAGGGGAAACACACCACTGAGAGAGAGCTCAGCAAGCTGTCCCCAACAGGAGCTCTCTTCAACAGGAACTCTCTTCAAACCAATCAGCTCCTTGTTGTTTCTTCTGTCTTCTGTTGCTTCTCTCCAACCAGCTCAGTTTCTACTTCTTTCAGGACTGATTGGGTTCCTGGTTAATATATCTCTAGCCTCGCCCACCACCCCAACCATGATCACCTGGGGGAAGGCCAAAGGGGAAAACACCACTGAGAGAGAGCTCAGCAAGCTGTCCCCAACAGGAACTCTCTTCCATAGGAACGCTCTTCAAACTGACCAGCTCCTTGTTTCACAGAATCACAGAATGTCAGGGATTGGAAGGGACCTCAAAAGATCATCTAGTC
>VYZX01032112.1:74103-104186 GCA_013401335.1 Brachypteracias leptosomus
ACCCATGGATTTATGGATGTCCAGATTGCTTAATTGCTCCCTAACCCAGTCCTCATCAACCGAGGCAAACTTCTCCCTTGTCCTGGCTTCCTCTGGGGCCTCAGGGGCACGGAGCTCCTCAGGACAGACTCCGGTTGAGTAGACAGAGACAAAGAAGGTATTCAGTAACTCAGCCTTCTCTGTATCTTCTGTCACCAGGGCACCCTCCCCATTTATCAGTGGGCCTACATTGCCTCTGGTGTTAGTTTTATCTGCTATGTATTTGAAAAAGCGCTTTCTGTTGTCCTTGACCCCTCTCGCCAGGTTTAATTCTAAGGAGGCCTTAGCTTTCCTAGTTGCCTGCCTACACCCCCTGACAATAGCCTTATACTCTTCCCAAGTCGCCAGCCCCTCCTTCCAAGATCTATAAACTTTCCTCTTCCACCTATACTCATCATCCCTTCAAGCAATTTGCTGTTGCAATCAAACTTAAAACAAGCAATCAATAAATAAAACTTACTAAAGGATCCAAAAGCATTCACATATGCATTTAATTCAAAACATTTTTTCATTGAGAACCATTAAGGATACACATCCCATTTTTGTTAACATTGATAGTATTTCATTACACTCAATGCTTATGGAAACACCATAAACCAGGACACCTTCATTTTGATTAGCAGACCATCACAATTTAAGCTCTTCTTATTACTGATGAGATTTCTTAAGATAAAAAGATTTTAAGTCCCCCAAAGCCACTTAATGCCTGTTTTAATGGAAAAAGTAACTTTCTCCAGCTGTGAAGCAACCCTAAACTCCTAGAGGCCTAAACTCCCACAGTCAGATTTGACTTGAGAGCACTTGCAGGATTAAAAAATTGGTTTGAGCTCAGGGTGTACTGTCAGACCACAATAAAAAGAAAATGAATACAACATGTTGGAAATAAAACACTAGTCACATTAAAAAAAACATTTTCTGACAGCGTTAATTATGACACTGCCTCCCACTCTTATCATGCACAGCCCTTTCACAGCAGCTCTACAGACCTTCACCCCCAGCCATCCCAGGCATGAAACAATACAACACTAAGCCTTCTGGAGGACAGAAAAAAAGAGTTACTGCTAGTCCAAGCTCACAGAAAACACTTGCTTTCACAAGATTTTTTTAATCTGTTTTTCAGTTCCTTGTTTCACAGAAACCTTTACATCTGTCTTTGTGGAAAAAGGTGAAGGTGAGCAGGAGGGGACAAGCACTGTCAAACCAAGGAAACGTCACTGTTTTCATGTTTAGAAAACAAAGATGTAACATACTTCCATTGAAAAAGTTTTTTCAATCAGGAAAAAAAAAAAAAAAAAAAGAAAAAACTGTTTCAAAAAAATTCTTGGAACACATTGTTGGAGCCACTTGAGGGCTTGTAACCTGAATAGCCAAGTCATCACTGCTTTTGTGCTGCAAACCCACAAATGAGAAACTGGTACCAAGCCACACTATTTACATGACAATCTTCTGGACCAACTGGGGAGCAGTGGCAACAAGATGGGCAAAGAGGTGGAAAAGCCACTGTCAGGGATTAAAAGGCGGTAGTGCACACTGTGATAAACTGGGGCAGGCTGGGAATGAGGCTACAAAGGCCCCTTTACCTGGAGCTTTCTACCAATATAATGTTACACAACTCCCTGCCTTAGCAAGATTGTGCTGTAAACTTTGGACAGAGAGGACCTACCACTTCTGGACCTGCACATGTGGGTTGGTCTGCACAGGAGAAAACAGAGAATAAACACAGTGCAATACATAGCTGTAAGGCAGAGCTGCCCTGCAGGAAGCAGCAGTAAAGGCCTCCCCAGCAGCAAGTGAAGTGTGAACAACTGGGTCCCTGTTTTTTTGCCCTAATTTAGGCAGTGGCAAAACCAGCACTTAATGCCATGGCAGCAAGACCAAGCAAAACAACAACAGCCACATGCTCAAAAGCAGAATGAACAGATTTACTGCCTTCATATAGAGTGCAACATGTATGACTGCTCCTTAATACAGAGCAGCTCAAGAAACAACATGTGTCCTACACAAACCTCGCCCACCGGGGAGAAACGAAGCACAGGGAAATGAAAAGCGACAGGGTCAATGACCAGTAAAAGCTAGGCAGTAACTGTCAGCGTGTTGCTGCTTTGGCATTTGGTCAGGCATACAAACTATTATTTATGGCTTCTATCATTTTCCTCGGGGCTGCCAAACAATGATGGCAGAGTAATCATTTTTAGAATGTGGAGGATTTCAGTCACAAATACAGTCATTACAAGAACAAGTTTTGAGACACAAGAGATGCCTTTATTTCTACAAAATTTTAATTGAATGCTGGATGAAGACAAATCATTTTTCCTTGATAGTAACCAACATCCTAATTGCACAACAAATCACTGTCCTACACAGTAACACTCCTATTAACAGAATCCACACACGTGATATTCCTTTGAAAACATTTTACAGAAACACCTCCCAGGCACGCACACACCTCCCAAACAAAACGCTCAAATTATAAAATTAGGAAGCATTAGCAATTCTTGCTATCTCCCAGTAAGAAAAAAAAAAAGAAGCTGCTTGATTTTTTTATCACAAAGAAATTTAATTAAGTAAGTACTGTCCAAATTGCTATAACCATTCACTACAAATCATTTGTTCTTTGAGCAACATGATATCAGGAAATTGCGTAAAAAGCCTAGAAATTTATCACATAAAAGAACAGCTAACGGGGACAGGGGGAAGTTGCTTAGGCTCTAAATATTCATGAAAGTTTTAGTTATATAAAATTGGTAAAATGCTTAAATGCTTCTGTTGTGGTTATCTGGGAAGGAAACATGGTATCTAGCGTAAACTGAAAGACTACCAAAAGTAAGGCTGAAAGAGTAAAAGGCTGAATAAACCTTAAAAGAAAGTGTTGCTGGGCTTGACTTCAGACCTATTATCGCACAAGTCATTCCACTCATTTCACTGGTTTCTTGCACTTTGATTTTATACCACTGCCCAGAACAAAAAGAGAAGGCTGCATCAAACACATTACAGTGAAGAAATGAAAAAACTTAACCTCTATCTCTGGTACTCAGCTCTGCCTGTAAAAACTGACTTTCTGTAACATTTCATGCATTGGTCTTTTGGTGGTTAGAAAAAATAAACCAAACCCTGGCATTTAACATGAGGGGAAGATGTATGGCACATTACTGTTCTTCAATAGCAAATGAAATCAGATCTGCTAAGCCACCTAAGGCAACAGAACCTATCATTACAAAGAGAGAAAAAAATCTTCTATTAGAAGAAAGAAAAAAAGCCCACATCTCAGCCAAAAATTAATATGACTGTTACTGTATCACTAGAAGAAGTCAGTTTCACATACTCCTGTCCTGATCTCTTTCACAGCATCTTCTCACATTTCAGCTCTTGAGATGGCCAAAGGACTCCTTGCACATATAGATGCACACCACCTTGCCACTGTACTGCAACCCGATCAATCCCTCTGTCGTTTGGACTCAGCAAGCAAAGTGTGGATAGGACTTCACCAGTCTCCATGACAGCCTCCACTTCACCAGGGAGTGACAGCAGAATTACCAGCTTGATAGATAATACGGTCATCAACAGCTCATAGAATTATAAGGCTTACAGAACAGCCTTCCTTACGGAGTTAAACCCTTTCATTGACTTACTTATTCCTTCCCATTCCTGGACAAGGCAGCCGAAGACTAACCCTGTACCTCTTACCAGGCAGACGAGCTGATCTCACCTCCCTCAATTGTTTCTTACTGCGAACGGCCAGCCAAGTCCAAACACTGGTTGGTACTTACCTGTCACTGATTTAAAATGGAGACCTAGAGCACTTAAACAAAATTTCAATCTCTGAATAAACTCATCAGCCTAGTTTTATTGCCCACATCAAGAGCAAAACATACAAAGAATTTTTTTCCTTTCAGTAAGGCAGGATTTGAATTTTTGTAGCTTGACTGCACAAACTCCTTTTTATTTTCAAGGAAGGTCACCAGGAACCTCAGCATCACCACACAGTTTCCAAATGAAGCCCTTAAATGCTTGTTAGCTACATGTCTCCCACCTGAGCTAACAGCACAATTCCCCATGTCAGCAAAAACAGTTATTCTTCACATAGACAACCTACTCTTCCCCACCATAGCTACTCCTAAATATCTCCTCCCTCTCTTCCTAGATTTCAATTCTGTAAAAATCAAGTAACTTGCTTATAAAGTGTTCTTGAAATAAATCATTTGAATCAAGCAGAATAGAGTTTAACTAGCATTTTCCCCAACATAAACATTCCAAATAAATTTCAGTTTTTGTCAAAAATCTATTCAGAGTTACTTTGATGAAGTATCACTTTTATAAATACAGAGGCAATTTAAAACATCTGGAATATAAAATACTTCTTTGTATGCAATGTTTTGAGTACAAGTCCATTAATTTCATGAAATTTACCATGAGCTTCAAAGTTAACTGAGGTGACTGAACTAGGTGTTACCTCTGAATAGCTGAGCCACAGTTAATTGTTTGTGTGCAGAGCCTTGCTTCCACCCACACCAGCAGACCAGAGCATCCACATGCCTGGCTGCCAATGCCTTTGGGAGCAATCTGAATACCACCAGCTCAGGCACACAGCTCAGGAAACAGCAATATAAGCTGCTCTGTAACAGCCCTAAGCACAACTGCAGCACCACCACCTTAAGTGACCACACAAGCATTTCCTTCATGTAGGAAAATGAGTGTCACCAGGACATGGAACAAATATTTGTGCATCAGCAGTGAAATCAACAGCTTGATGCTCAGCGAGTACAGCTAACAGTTGTAACTCATTTTCAACTGTCTGCTTCTGCAGCCCCAGGAAAGCCACCAGCATCAAGCAGCTCGTAGGTGACCCTTAGGAATTGCTCCACATCTTCACCAAAGCACTCAGTAGCATCTTTGGAGGCAGAAGAGAGGATGAGTGTTCACTAGTCGAACAATATAATTCAGACCTCTACACTAGTATAAAGAAAAAATGGGTCTGGAGAAAAAAAAAAAAAAAAAAAGAAAGATTTAAATGCCAGGCCTCCAAGCTATTTTTATGCACTTACCTACAGTAATAAAGACCAAAAGTGGTGGCTTTGCTGTTGTTTAACAACCCACAGAGAACATGAGAAAGAAGAGAAACAATGTGTGTGAAGTAGGATAAAGCAGAGGGGCATCACACCAACAGTATCCTCAGGAAAAGTGCTGCCTGCAGGCAACACATGAAGCATTCTCCTGAGGAGAATGCACTGGGTGTGTGTGCCAGCCACAACTGCCGACACCCTCGAGGTGCTGATGCAGGTTGTTTCACCCCAGCGAGCCTGTCCAGCACAACTTTCATTTCCTCAAGGTTACAAATACATGAGTTCAAGAGGACCGAAAAGCCAGGATTCTGGCTGGTTTTTGCAACAATGTGCAGTGGCATCGAAGAAGAAAAAATTACTTCTTTCAATCTTCCTGTAAAAAATGTATCCTGAAACCCCACCTAGTCTAATAGCCAGTTCCTTGAAGAAGTGTATTCACCACATGTGTTTCTAGTATGGATGATAGCCTACCAAAGGAGGTAATAGTATTTCGTATCTCTCTAAACAACCGTGTATCAAGAGACACTTAATTCTAGTACAAACTAGTTGCTTAGTCAACAAAATATTCTTCTGTGCCTTAACTGCAGTTTGCCCAGTTACAGCCCAGAAAAAGTAACAAGCGGGAGTTAATGATGTCATGCTGGAAACCTCATCTGGCTGAAGTTTCCCTATCCCTTTTAGAAGCATCTAGTACATAATCAGAAGTGGATTTAGTGGCCTCAGATGTGTCTGGCACGAGGTGGGGTTTTCAGGTCTCTCTAAGGCCATGCAGCATGCAAGGCAGCACCATATTAGAGATGAGTAAACTGGCCCACCATCTAGCATATTGCAGTATTATACAATGATAATTAATCAGGCCCCAGAAAACGGTGGTCTGTAAAGACTGCATCATACCTGGGCTAAATCCCTTCCCCTCTTTTTATCTCACTAAAGTTCTGTAAAGTAATGGCACGCTCCAAAGGTATTCTCCTATGTAATTTCAAGCAATTGCAAACTCCTTGTGAGGCCAGGGACCCACATGTCAACTATTATCATGTACACACAACCCAAACACCCTCCTTCAAAATGTCTTGTACACCAGGGCTAATATAAGACCTAAATTAATGAAGCAAAAGATGGGGAAAATGACAGATTAATTTCATTTATAATGAAAGTCACACATACTTCAATGTAAACCACCAAAAGCAATTGAGCAGCAGGCAAGAACTGATGTCAAATATGAGTTCCAAACTCAAGTTTAGTCCCAAGACCATGCACAGCACTGAATAAAAGCACCCTACTGATGCAGTTCTCTAAAACCATTCCATCTCTGCCTAAAATTTCCTGACCTGTTCCCACATCAAAAATAATTTCCTTTACCTTCATGCTGACTCCCACTCCTACACAAGCAAATGACCGAGCTCTTTTCCCTCCCCGTTCTCCTTCCACCCAGCCTCAGTAACCAACATGCTCCAAACAAGCTGTTTTCACAAGGACTTTGTCTGCGTCATGATACATGTAGCTCAACAGCCATGCACAGAGGTGTGCTGGCATATGCAGAGTCTGCTGTATCCAAGGAATAAGGGTTAGGGGCCAAATAGCCTCATGTCCCCTTACACTGTGCTTTCAATTATCAGGGAAGAACCCAAAGAAATGTCTTGGATTCTCCATAAGACCAAATTGCCTGTGATGCAGCAGAAACCACAGGCTCCCACAAAAACCTCCAACTCCTTTAAACACTGGACTCAAACCTGCATTTAAACAGCACAGAAACAGTTGGCCCTTGTTCTTTCCCCTCTCTCCATAATTTAGCCTTTCACAGTATATTTAGAAGATAAATCGACATTTGAAAACATCAATCTCATCATTAAATGTTAAGAAGATCACAGGATAAAGACATAAAAAGCCCCAATGTGAAGTTTTTTGATTAGTCCTCACCTATCATTGCTTTCCAATCTACAAACTCAGTACAGGCTAGAAAGAAACTCATGGTTATGGTTTTTGCAAATGCTTTTCTGTCTTGCATTACCAGCCACTATTATTACCTACAGTTTCATTCAGAAACAGCATCTGAATAGCTTTTCAAGGGAGAAATTCTTTTTAATCAAGTCAGGTCGTGGATGACGTTAACCAGATTTGTTTTTATTTCTAGTCACTCTTCAAATTATTAATATCATTCCCTGCAGATAAATGGTGTGTTTGTGGTCTGTGATACACGTTGAGAGGAAAGGTTTATTAGCACAAGGCATTCAAAGTCTTTTTGCCAACAAGAAATAGGAAACTTCTCTGGACAGCAGAAAGTGGAGCATCCACTTCAATAGTATTTTCCTCTTTTTTTTTTTTTCTCCTTTTATCACCTAATAAAGGCCTTTGGCAGCATTTCCTTACATCTCATTTTCGACAGACAACTGAAGTACGAATGTTACTAAACAGTTAGAAAAATCCTTTCCAATAACAAAGACACAAATAATTGAATGTGAGAAAGGTTTAGGGTCTCACAGGGTCCTAAGCAAAGTGTCACTCTCAGGCAGCTGAAGTTCAACAAGATGAACCTGCAATGTTCCAAAAGCCAGATTCAACCCTTTGGTCCACCAGGCATTTTCCAGGTGACTTCAGTTAAACCACTTACCTCCATTTCTCTGGTTAGGTATGGTGCCTGATCATTTTTCTCCCATATCACTGTTAGGAGTTCAGATGTTTAAGAGTTAGAGGATTACAGATTGGTTTGAAGGGACCTCTGGAGATCATCTCATCCAACCGCTCTGCCAAAGCAGGTTCACCTAGGGCAGGCTGCACATGAACACAGGTTTTAAAAGTCTCTAGAGAAAGGAGAATCCACAACCTCTCTGGGCAGCTTGTTCTAGTGCTCTGTCACCCTCACAGTGAAGAGGTTTTCCCTTATGTTCAGACAGAACTTCCTGTGCTCTTCTTTGTGCCCACTGCCCCTTGTCCTGTTGCCGGGCACCACTGAAAGAAGTCTGGCCCCATCCTCTTGATGCCCAACCTTTAGATATTCACAAACACTGATAAGATCCTGAAGTGCTGGCGCCTGGGCTGTGGGCCCCGAGTTGGAGTTGACCTATGGATGAGTCACAACCCAGCAGTGTGTCTTGTTCCCCAAGTGGTTTCAGGCCTCGGAGAAAGAACCTGGCCCATCTGTGTGAGACCCTGCCTTCCCCCAGGTGATCATGGTTGGGGTGGTGGGCAAGGCTAGAGATATATTAACCAGGAACCCAATCAGTCCTGAAAGAAGTAGAAACTAAGCTGGTTGGAGAGAAGCAACAGAAGACAGAAGAAACAACAAGGAGCTGATTGGTTTGAAGAGAGTTCCTGTTGAAGAGAGCTCCTGTTGGGGACAGCTTGCTGAGCTCTCTCTCAGTGGTGTGTTTCCCCTTGGCTGATCCAAGACAGAGAAGAGCAAACAGATGAAGAATAAAAGATGAAGGTATGCTGAGGGGATGTTGCTGAGTTTGGTGTTGGTCTGAGGAAGGAGAGAGCTAGCAGCATAGATCCCCTCTCAGTCTTCTCTTCTCCAGGCTAAACAGACCCAGGTCTCTGAGCCTTTCCTCAGAAGAGAGATGCTCCAGTCCCTTAATCATCTTCGTAACCCTCCATTGGACTCTCTTCAGTAGGTCCCTGTCTCCCTTGAACTGGGGAGTCCTGAACTGGACACAGTACTCCAGATGTGGCCCCACTAGGGCAGAGTAGAGGAGGAGGAGAACCTCCCTCAACCTGCTGGTCACACTCTTCTTAATGTACCCTAGGATACCTTCTTGGCCACAAGAACACACTGCTGGCTCATGGTTAACTTGCTAACCATCAGGACTGCCAGGTCCTTCTCCACAGAGCTGCCTTCTAGTAGGTCAACTCCTAACCTGTACTGGTGCATGAGGTTATTCCTTCCCAGAAGCAGTACTCTCTACACTCACCCTTGCTGAACCTCATTAGGTTCCTCTCTGCCCAACTCTTCAGGCTGTCCAGGTCATGCTGGATAGCAACACAGCTTTCTGGGTGTGTCAGTCACTCCTCCCTGTTTCATATCATCAGCAAACTTGCTGAGGGTACACTCCATCCCTTCATCCAGGTTATTGATGAATATGTTGAACAAGACTGGACCCAGTACTGACCCCTGGGAAACACCACTAGCTGTGGGCCTCCAACTAGACTCAGTGATGAGTTGGACAATGTTATAATGTAGAGAAAGTTATTCTCTTCACGTCCTTCGACAAGCTGTACAAAAGCTGGTGCTCTACCCAAGCAACTCCAGCAGAGCCAAGTCAGCAGTGACTGACCAAAAGAGACTGAGGCACACCACCTCCTCCAACACTAAATAAAGCACACCAAGTTTGCCCAGCTTTACAGCCCTTCAATTTCCTACAGCTTCAGTACATCTTACAGTTAAACACTGAACCAAATCTTTTCTGCTCTCCCCAGCTGCACGTTTTAGATGCAGTTTTATACACTGGGTCAAAAATCAGTTAAGAAGAGTTTGACATGAGAAAAGAAAAATATCTAAAGCAAACAAAAACCCCAATGTCAACAGAAATGGAGGAGGGGAGAAACAGTAATTTAAAAGTGACCCTTTGTGGGGGGCAGGGGGAGAAGCCTGTCTGATTTTCTTTGGATATAGTTGGGCAGGAAATCGTTGAGGTGGGTTAAAATACCTTTCTTGTACATGCTTTACAAAGAATTTCCTCTGATTACTAGAATAATATTTGTTTTCATGTCAATCTTGATAAATCACAGCTGTGGTGCTTTATTTCCTCTCTCCCCTCTCCTTATTTTCATCTGCATGTCCCCACACATCAATTAAAAATATACTTATTCTAAATATAAACACTCCAATTTCACAATCAAGTTTGCTACATAACATCATCCTGGTCCTGAAATGTGTCATTTGCACTTGTACTACTGAGCTCACAGCACGATCTGCCCTCCCCCGTATGAGGCCAGGATCCCAAGGACGTCCTAGACTGCACAGAGCCCCATGCATCAGGGAGAGCCAGAGGTGTTGAGGATTAATTCAATTAATAGCCCTGCAACTGCTGCAGGCTTACAAGTGGAAGTGCCACAACAAGAGAAGCATAAGCCTAAGCGGTACTGCCTATTTGGTTGTGGTTTTTTCCTTCTGCTTCCCCAGTTCAGGGAGAGGAAGGGGAGACATCTGAAGACGCTTTAGTATAATTCAGAGCTGATCAATTTTGCAATTTCAAAGCTATAGAAGTCTCTGGAAGTAGTTTTAACCAGGTGTTTTAAACCAATATGGTCAGCATCACTTCCAAATGACATTCTCCAGTATTTCCACCGCTGAATTTTGGTGTCCAGCAGAGGAAGGGAGGGATTTATTCTTCAAATTCAAATACACCAAAACTCACTTTTTGTTATCATTTGAATTACAGGAGAATTATGAAAATCTTAGCTCTTGTCACAGCTTATCTCCCCCCAGGTGTCACCTACCCACTTAAAATACAACTCTGAACTAGCTCTTTGTCCCAAACTCAACATGCTTTCCAGACTCCAAGGAGAAACTGGAGACCAGACTGCACTGCCATAGCCCACTGAGTTTCATCAACTGATTAAGCTAAGAAATTCTTTCCAATTTTAAGGTTTTCTTAAAGCCTCTGACAGTCACAACAGCTGCTTTATTTCTATGCTGAGCAGCACTAATGAGAGAATTATTTGCTTTCTTTAAGAGGATTTAGCACAAATGTAAAAGGACTTTCATTACTGGTCACACTAACCAGTTACTTAGTTCTTAAGAAAGCAGGTAGATACAGTTTTGAAAACAAGACTCCCTTCCCAGAAAGTTACCTGGAGGCATCTGACCTATTCCAACAGACAGTCAATGCATTCAAAGGTCTCCCACAGGAAAGATTATCTCCTGGAGTTGATTAGGCAATTTTACAGCTGGCATGCTGAGATTTTAACAGCCTTTAAGAACCATCCAGTTCAGACTGAAATTGCTTCAAAACGGAAAAAGAAAAAACAAAACCAAAAACGTATGAACTGACAACAAGCATATAAAAAACCAAGCAGACAAGAACTACTGGGCTGGGCAGCAGGGCATAACACACAGAATGTGATGTTCCCTACATACACCCATCCCCAGGCCCTTCCTCTCTCCCAAGTCCTACGCTGCTAACTCACATGAGCAAGGGTTGGGAGGTCTGGCCCTCCGGTGCTCTGCTGTGTCACTCAAACTGCTGTCTCTTATCTGGCTGCTAAGAAACTACCCTGCACACAAAGCTTAACAACTCCCAGCCACTTCATCTCACTTATATCACATAGCATTCTCTTGGCAACCATAAAAGCATTAAGCTAACAAGTGGACTTGATAACTCAACTTGTAGCTTGGACAAAATGAAAAAGCCATTAGAAACCTACCTGGGACTCAAACACTACCATTAAAGGGAGAGAAAATGAAGGAAAAAAAAGAGACTGCTACCAGACACAACTTCAAACACCATAGCAACTCCTGAATCAGAGAAGGGCAACAGCAGAAGAGAAGCAAGAAATCTGATCTGTCCTTCAGAAATCCTGTCAAAGGACAAGCACTCTGGCTCCAGAGTAACATTAACATTGCACATCAGGCACAGAGTGAAGCATAAATGTGGCTTACTGGTTAAGCTCTGCACCCAAACGGTGGGAGGAACTGGCACTGCATGAGGATGCTGGCCAGCAGCTGGGGGAGACAGACTGCAAGCAGATGTAGGCAGTGGAGGTGTGGGCTCAGGGGAAACACTGGCAGCAACAACCACACTTGCCTAAGAAAAAGCAGGTATCTAGATTCACTTAGAAAAAGATCTAAAAGGCTATTCTAAAAGAACTTCTCATCTATACACATGAAATTTCCCTAGATAGCTTGTTGCAGTGCTTTACTACCATTATTGTTCAAAAAGTACTTCCCAATATCCAAACAAGCCTTCTATTCCTACAAAATAAATAGGATGGAAAGAAATCAGCTACCAGAAGATACGAAGTACACTATTCTTTTTTGGTATCTTCTGACACATCAGAAAATATATGGGGTTTGTTCATAGCCATTTCCGCCCTCTGGTCCTCTCAAAGAATGTTGTTTGTATATACAAAAGCAGGGAGGAGCTGTAAAGTACGAGAAGAATTCAGAGGGAACTCTGGACTTCCAGGCTTCATCCAGCAGTGGCCAGATCTGAAGCATTTGGCCTGCATGACAAACAAGAGGAGACTGAAAACTATGCTTCCATTCACTCTGAATTTTATCCAAATACCTCTGCACACTCATTTAGCACCAGTTGAAGCTAGCTGCTCTCAGGTAAATCACACAGCTGAAGCAAGGAAATTAGATGGGACAGAAGACAGCACTAATTCACCTCACTCGAGGGAGGTGATTCTCCCCCTCTACTCCACTCTCATGAGACCCCACCTGAAGTACTGCATCCAGTTCTGGAGACCCTATTACAAGAAAGACATGGACATGCTGGAACACATCCAAAGAAGGGCCACAAGGATGATCAAAGGGCTGGAGCACCTCTCCTACGAAGACAGACTGAGAGAGTTGGGGTTATTCAGTCTGGAGAAGAGAAGGCTCCAAGGAGACTTTATTGTGGCCTTCCAGTATCTTAAGGGGGCCTACAAGAAAGCTGGTGAGGGACTTTTCAGAACGTCGAGTAGTGGTAGGACTAGGGGGAATGGATCAAAACTAGAGGTGAGTAGATTTAGATCAGGTGTTAGGAAGAAGTTCTTCACCATGAGGGTGGCTAGACCCTGGAACAGGTTGCCCAGGGACGTGGTGGAAGCCCCATCCCTGGAAATTTTGAAGGCCAGGCTGGATGGGGCTCTGAGCAACCTGATCTAGTGGGAGGTATCCCTGACCATGGCAGGGGGGTTGGAACTAGATGATCTTTAAAGTCCCTTCCAACCCTGACAATTCTATGACTCTATAATTTACTATTTCAATTGCCTCAGGTATGGCCAAGAAGGTAGAGTCCACCCAACAGAAAGCTCTCAGACTTTCCCTCACTATCAGCTTCCTAGAAACCTACAGAGGTGTATTGAAACCCTTTAACTCAGAAGACAGCAGCTCAGGAAAGCTACTCACTAAAACAGAGATAGCAATTTCAGTACCCACCTTTTCTAACCACACCTCTGGCCCAGCAAGAATTAACACCAGCTTCTACAGCTTTTCCACAACATGTAATATGAAAGCTAACAGAGAATTACTCTGTCAACATACTCCTTCTTGTGAGATAACAAATGCCCTTATTGCTCACTGAGTTCAGCACAAGTTGAATACACGATGCACCTCATAAGGTCAGGCCAGAAGTCTACAGGGTTTTCTAAAGGCAAGAAGAACAATACAAATGCTAAGTAAGATTAGCAGAGGGAACACCAATTTGACATTTGATATTCAAACACCAAAGGAATAATAGATTTCAACACTTGCAGCTCTGTTTGGAAGCATCTGGCAAAATCACTTAATAAAACCTACCGGCCTGAGGAAATGTATTTTCTTACAGCATTACTACTCTCCAGAATGACATAAAAGTGCAAGAACAGAAGTAGAGGATGAGTAGAGATGGCAGCCCTGAAATCTTAGCAAGGGTTAATAAAAAACATAAACTATTTCCATCTCAGGAAGTTGAGGAGCACAGTAAGTGCTACCATCATTAGAGTACAGCCCTTGGACTTCAAATCCCAGATAACAACTCAATTTCCTGGCCAACAAGCCATTTGTAGGGTATCAATTCCATCTATACCTGCTCAACACAGAAGACTTCACACTGCTACCAGATGAGGGGCAGGAGCTAGAGACCAGTCCATGGGAGCTATCTCTACAGGTCCATAAGCAACAGTTCACGGTGAAGATTTTTTGCCCTGGCAAACATTAGAAAATACAAACGATCTTCTCACCCAGACAGGAATTCTTTCTTATATTCTTCTTCATTTTGTTGTTGCTTCATTCTTCTGAAAGGGTTACAATTTCAGTGACAGTGCTAATAACAGACCTAAAAACTACACACATTCAAAAAGCAGCAGTAAACAAATAAAGAATAAGATCTTACTTGGAAGTCAGCCCTAAAAGCTAATTCATTGCTTCCTATTTCAAATCAGTATGTGCTCACATCAGGAGCGATCTTGGCACACTGTACTTGCTGGGAAAAATAATACACAGAAAAAGGACAAGAGACTATTATGTGGATAAGTTAAAGATCTAAAACACGTTTCAACTAACTACATGCGTAGGTCATTATAGGACTAATTTAAAGGAAAACAGGGATTGTATTCATTCATTCAACAGGAATAGGGAAGAGAGGGTGTTCAGAATATTAGAAACAATTTCCAGGACAAAAAGCTCTGCCCATAAGCAACAAACAAATGCAGGCACTTAATTTCTAAAAGATTTTTGCCTGCACATACTATATATTACAGCAAAAATCAAGATTAATTTCCTAAGCAGAAGACCTTACTGCAGTTGCACAGACTGCCTCGGCACACACTGAGCCTCACACAGGGACCTCTCCCAAGGCCAGTATCAAAACTGCTATAAAGACCCTTTCATCTGACTACTGGCAAGTCTTTCCTGACAAACACTGACCTCGTCCTCCTGTTGTTGCACATGGCATTTCAATATTCATCACTCCCTGGGCTGAACTGAATTAAGACTGAAGGAGGTTTTCTTTCCAGCAGTATGAAAGAGTGACTTCTGCTGCCCACAGCAAATGTGAAATGAGTGCTGGGTGTGCCAAGCAGGGCACTGGTCTTGGGAGCCTTGACAACAATGACACGGAATCCTGTGAGACTCTCAGAGCTACAGGCTGGGTAAAACGAATATATACACAGGACAGAATAAACACACAATGCTCAATTAATTGCTAACTTTCTGCTTCCAGAAAGCCAAATCAAAAAGGGATTCCCCACCAGAACCACCTACCATAAAACTCATTATGAACAGCTGAACCTCTGCTATGAAGTTCAGACCCTGCTCTTTAAAAGTCTGGGTAAATCTTAGATCCAAGTACCAGAAAACTGAATTATGACTTCACATCTCTGATACAATTTCTTTCCAGCCATCACACACTGTAGCTGAAAAATATTTCCCCTTCTTTGTAAACTGCTTTGATTATGAGCACCATATAACATCTAGGGACATTTGGTGGCAGTGAAAGATCTCACAGCAAGGCTACCGTTAAATCTTTGCTGAGAAACAAGGCAAGACATCTGTTTTACATTGTCTTTGAAATAATTAACTGATTTGTGCATTACCAAAGTGAAAATTAATTTTATTCTACTGTAAGAAAGTTTGGGAAAAGTGGAAGTCTTTAGTAATCTTTTTTTTTTAAAAAAAAAAAAAAAAAAAAAGAAAAGAAGTCGAGATTAGGCCTTACAAAGAGCCAGTTCCCACAAAAGGCATGATGAAGTTGTGCCAAATGCTTCTAAGAAGAGAGCATTTTTTGGTTGTTTATTTGGAGCCAAATTTCTTACCCCTTCATTCTCTCTTTTATGGGTATTATTAAGATTTCCACATAAATCTTTCTCTACTTGTTCATCTTCAACACTGTCAGACTTCAGAGTCCTCCATGAGGAAGGACTGCCAATACAAATGTTTATGATGTCACATGAGCCACACTATCACTCCAGCCACCACTCAGAACAAACAGTCCCAAAAGGTGAAAGGCCACTACAGTCTATGGAAAGCAAAGAATTTGAAATAAATATATACATATATATAAATATGTGTGTATATATCTATATAAAATTAGTATTACAAGACTCCAAAAAGAGAGGGAGAGGGGAAATAACAGTGGTAATCAACTAAATGCATTTCTTGATTTGGTGTTAACAAACAAAAAGCCAGAAAGCATCTTTCAATTAATATACACCTCACACTAACTGGAAATTTTACTTGTGCTTATCTGAAACTGCCTTTCTTTGATCCTTCTTCTGTTTAGTTTACGAGCCCTTCACATTCATATCACATATTGTGACCAGAGCATATCTGTCACTGATGTATGGAAATTTCCTCCAAGGCAACAACGAAGTTTTGCGTTCAAGCTTTTGCACTTAGAGCCAGGTAGCTCTATCATCCCTTAAAATCTGAGATGGCATCTCCGTAGACCAATCTCTCTGGCTCAGCAAATACCCACACCCCAAAACAAACAAAGCCAAAAACAAACAAAATCATCAGATGCTCTTGAATCTGGTTGAAGGGAAAGAGCTAAGGAAAATATATATCACCAGTCAAAATGTTAGCATTTCTTGGGTGTCACAGACAATCTGAAACAAATCTATCCCACCTTTCTTACACATGGAAGCTGAATAAAGTGTCCAAAGCCCACCCTTAACTTGTTTGGCCTGTCTTTCATGAGAGAGGAAAGGGGTTTCAGATTTGCTGGGCTAGAAGATAGGGAGCATCCTGCAAATAACCAGCTTGTTGCTGTAAACATTCCTAGATCAGAAAGGTATATTTGACCATTCATCACATCTCAGAAGAGTGGCACTAAGGAATCTGTTAACTCAAAGCATATGGGAATCCATACCATGACATTTCCCTTAAGTTTGCTTTTTATTAAATAGACACTTTGGGGAAAAAAAAGCCCTATATATATCTAAGAAGTTAGATATATAAAATTTCATAAAAAATGAATCTCGTAAAAACATCTGAGATTGCAAATTCAAGCATTCAAAAGATAGCATATGACATAATTATGCTTAAAAACACTGATTCACTCTTTCAGATAGCAATCCATTAAGATCACAGGAAAGATACAAAGCAACTTCCTGGGGTATCACATTTCGGCCTAAAGTTCTCATCTCCTTAACCTGCTATTTTGAATGATTAAGACAACCTGATCACTACTTTTATCTCAGTTCTAAAAACCTTAACCAAATAAAAGACCCAAAGGCCCCTAGATCAAATTCTCATGAGTACACTGAATGACTATAAAGAAAGATGTTTTGTCACCGCTCGCACTAGCTGAGGATTTGGGATGGGGTTTTTAAGTGCATATCAGTAAATTTTACAATACACTAACTTCAGTTTTAGGATCAACATTTTCCTCAGCATCATATTTCCACTTTAATTTGTGAAAAGGCAATCTATAAAGCAAATCAGAACATGAAATAAGTACATATTTGCAGCTGCAAATTCCCTTCCATCAAGGAGTTGTACTAATTCATGGCCAAAAATTTTATCAATTTTGATCACAGATCACTTGCAGCTTCCAAAACAATGGTAAGATCTAAAGATCTAAACATGACAGCATACCCAGGCACAAACACAGAATTTAAAAATTCTGGGTTTTCAAAACGTCAGCTTGAGTAGCAGATCACAGCCCAAGATAGGAAATCTTAAAGTTAACCTTAAGGATATTCTCTCGTCTATGTAAAATACAAAAGGAAAATGAAATTCTAGATCCAAGGATGATGGCAGCTAAAATACTGGAAAGAAAAACACTGGATCTATGCCTCAGACACTGTTATCCACAAGTATATACTGTCTATCACCCTTGAATAAGACTATCACACGTTTCAGGACTAGATTCATACACCACACACAGCAGAAGAAAAGCTGAAATAAAGGTTGGATAGATTTAATAGGAAGAAGATAGACAATCTATCTTTACTACTTCACTTAAAAATGTTCAAGAACACTCCAAGAAACATCCCTCTCTGTCTCATTACACCACATGTATCCAGAGAGTTAGGTTTAGATGTCCTGAATTTCAGTTAAGCCCTGATGCCTAGTATTTCCTATTAGCTGGCTCTGACTCCAAAGGTGCCTTGCCAAGAGGAAACAACAGGCTTGGATCCTCAATCAGAATTTAAGCTGGAATATGTGCTTTAGTGCTGGCACCCTGGTCCATCTAATTGTTGCACTATTATCCCATACTCCTCTATTACACTGCTTGACACAAACACGGCAAGCTTAGTAAGAATTAACATTTTATATTCTGCAACCCAGAAGTCAGTTTTCAACATCAGGATGGCACGGACTCTTTGCCACTGAACAGATTTCTCAGTACAGTCTCTGTAATGAAGTATACACAGAACCAGTGCTGCTTAAAGTAATCCAATTGTATACACCCGTTGGTGTACTTGCCTGCTTCTGAAGCATGTGCTTCTCCACAAGTCAGAGGAAAGATGAAAGCTCTGTAACTGTGATCAGAAGTTTTTTACTGGAAATGGTAGGGCTCCCCTTCCTCCCTTAACCCCTTTTTAATTTCTGAATCTCTGGTGGAGTTTTCCTCATTCCTCACAAGCACACAGGAAGTACAACATTAAATCCTTTAATAGAAAACATTTATTCATTTGCAGTTTTGTGTAATCAGTAGACAATTAGGACTGCATTTAAGAATGACACTTGCATATGAATTAAGCTGGTCTTAAAAAAAAAAACACCTCAGTAATAGCATATGAATTATGTTGCAACATTTCACCTCATACAGAACTCACAATCAACAGAAATGTAGTGAATTGTGGGAAACTGTTGCAATAAGTTAATTTTCAGAACTGCCTTAAAAAATTACAAATACTAACTAGCTCAGTTTTCCTGCAAATATGTACATAGCAGCAAATAACATACCCTTTACACATAACAGAGTAAGGTTTAGCAGCTAAGGCTCATCATCCTTATCTGTAAATATTCTAGTTGCCTATTTATTTCCATTGGTCTTATCACACTTCTAACCAGAGCTCCATGCTGAGTAAACCCCCATTTATGCCCATGAGAATGACACTGGCTCAGGCTGCACAGAGACCTTATTAGATCCTCCTGCCCAGCCAGCTCCAAGCTCCACATCCTACCTAAAGCTAGCAGCAAGGCAGTCTAGGCACCAAAGATACCATGTAAAGCATCCATACGGCTTTGCACCTCTAGAATAGAGTTGCAGCACCAAGTTCCAGTTTGAATATTGGAACACCTGCGTTTGTAAGACAAGTATTTATTTGTTGATCAAAATCACTTTTCATGTATTTACAAATAAAAGAAAATGTTTACAAAACTTGGAACACATTTTCAAGTCAAGAAAGAAAAAGAAAGACTAAAACTATAACAAATTGAAAGTCAAAGCAACGGCTGCAGAGGTTGGCATATTAAGAAACATGCCTGCCTGTGGAGACATCAGAAGACATTATTAAATATCCAGAAAGAACAGTGACATATGTAACTCAGGCTGCAGACTGTGTTGCCAGAGTCAAACAAAGAATTCCACCTCTCTAGGCTACAGGATACTAATCTGAGTATGTATATACATATACACACAGAGATACATATATATAAAGATACATGCATGTGTGTGCACACACCTAGACAACACGCTACAAGGTCTCAGGTCACATTTTGAGTGGCACAACCAACATTAGCTTTGAATTACTTTCTTTAAAATAAGAATGAGAATGATTAGCTGTTACAAAACCAAAACAAAACGCTTGCCCTCTAAATTTGTGAGTGAGAACACACCCTCCTCCTGCACTAATGATTGAACTAAAAGGATCAGCCTGTCACCCTGTCAGGACTGAGTATTCTCAATTCCCACTGAAATCAGTGGAGGCAGGGAGGAGATTATCAGTAATCACTACAAAAAGAATGTAAGAAAAACAGCATTTTTAACAAACCTTGACTTCTGCAATATAAATTTTAAAATATCACCGAACAATCTCCAGAAGTTAAAGGTATTCATTGTCTCACAAGAGTAAGATGTAGAACTACATCTCAGCAACAAGTATTTCTGTAACAATCTCACTGACACTCAAACTAAAACTTGTGAAATATCTTACCAACTATCCTGTAATTATAAATGCACACAGACATACTTAAGTTCCTTATCAACACAAAATGAAGTGATCAGACCTTGTCGAGAGTAACCTGTGGTTAGCATCACCGGCAAAACTGAAGAGAAATGCACCTGAGAAACCTGACAGCATCCAACACTCTTTTTGCCACTCACCAAGCGAACATCAGTGGAAGGATTTCAGTATTACCAATACAGAAATAGCTCTGTCTGCATTAAGAGGTATGGATATGTGGTGGAAATGAAGCAGTATAGTCTCCTCTGCAAGAAAACTCAGGTTAGATCTGTTAGCTGGTGAGCTCTAACAGACTACAATAAGAAAATGAAGAAAGATAGAAGACCAACAGAAAGCCTTTACTCCACAAGCCTGGGTGAGTGTATCTAGATTACTGCTCATAAAAGTGGATAAAAAATTGCCTGGATGTAGCTTCTCAACCCATGCATCACTCTTTCCAACTGCCTTCACCCGTTGCTGGTCAAACAGCAAACATAAATGCTTTTGAGGGTGCCCTTGCAGACTCTCACCTGAGCAGCTTTACTGCCACCACAGGGCAGACAGCCCACCACTCTGATCTCTTCAGCAGCCCCACATTCTCATTTTAAGATAAATTTGGGGTGTACGCTTTTGCTAAGGATCAATGTAACATAGGTAGCAAAACATACTAATATTCTGCCTATATTCCTTGACATTAAACACAAACATATATTGCTTTATTTAGAACTGTATAGCAAAAGTAAGTGCAAGAGACTAGCAGTTGTATCTGTACTCCAGGGTGAGGAACAACTTAGGCTATTGCTGGTGCTGTGGCTGCAACTCCAGCATATAGAGATTCTAGCAAAGTATCATCAATCTGCTAAGGTCCAATAATTTCAAAACCAGCTAGCCTTCAGCATTCAAACACTCAATTCTTCTCCCTTCTGGAACTCATTTCATGAACATGCTTATGGACAAAATTACTCAAACATCAGTTAGAAGGATGCTGCTCAGAATAAGTAATATTCTGTTTTGAGGTCTAGTAATAATTGTTCCCCTACATTATTATAATTTACACAAAGAAAAGCAGTCTGCAAGCTTATTCAAAGAAACAAGAAGCTTCTTTAAAATAAAAAATAAATCCAACAGTCACCAGTAATTTGATCCTCAAAACACAGCAAGTGATACAGCTTTCTAGCAGACATCATCATATTCATATTTCACACAGTTTTTAATGAAGCTGAGATATTTTTAAAGAGTCCAACCAGTCTAAGAGGAATGATTGCTTTGAAAATTGTCTCCAGAGTCTATCTCAGGAGTTCAGCAACCATCAGAAAAGCATCATGAGTATCTCTGAAAAGCATCACTCCTACAGAGTTACACAGAAAAAAATCCCATTAAAAAAAAAAGATGCAAAACATAACCTTATTTTAAAATTCAAACCAAAGCATAAATTCTTACTACAAAACAAAACCAACTTAAGCAACCTAGAGAATACAAAAAAGTCACTTTAACCCTGCATATTTCACTGTTGGGTTAAGGGTGTCAGGACAAGGAGGCTTCAGCTATGCTCTGAGCTATTTATAATATGTGGAGGTTTCCAGCCTTGTGTAGGGGGAGAGGAAGAGCCTTTAGCTGTATTGATGCTCATAAATATCTTCTCTCTAATTGTTTTCAGTGTTTAATTGTAGTAAAGATATGAACACAGTCACAAAGTGATAGGTCCTGATCAGTGGACACTTCAGATCAAACAGTAAGGTCACTAAAGCACACCACAGAGTAACCAAATGGGAAATTTTTTCCTAATTAGTATCAGATTTAAAAAATATATAAAGCCAGTTTTTCTAATCCTCAACCTGCCTGGCATAAGAAACCTCTAAACTTCAATGAATGATACACACAAATGCTTAAGGATTTTAGAAATAGCTTCACTCATACTTTGGGACACATATTCCACAATCAGCGTGTATTTCTACTTCACATATCCAGACTTCTTCCCAGCAGTTTAAAAGCAAACAGGTGGAGGTTTGGGGGCTGGTTTGGGGAGGATGGGCACTTTTGCTTTTTTTCCAAATTCTCTTCTATTTTTTCATTTTTCAGTGACTACTCAGTACTCCTCAGTCAGATCTCTTTTCACATATCTTTACAGTTTCTTCTTAGATGACGATCAGAGGTTTGGGCTGTCTGTAGACCCCAACCATTCATTCTTGCTGACAAAAACCTCAATACGGCACTCCATACAAGGACTTCACTCATCTAATTTGACTATAAAACTTCTCACACACAGACTTTTTTGGCGACCAGCACTGCCAGCTGACACAAAGTCTTTTTCCTGACAGGTTCCAAAATTAAAAACACAGTTTCACTAACCAAACCCTTATAATCAGTATCTTTCCTGCACGGTATATTTTACCTTTTGTTCAGCAACCGTTAAGGCAGCATTAAGAAGCCATCTAGCTGACTCCTACGTTCAGTAGTAATGAAGGATCACTTGTTTCTTCAGCACGTTCTGCTGTTGTACTCTCCATGTGGTGTGTCCCATTTTATTTATAATTAGTTATATACATGAAGAGAGTCATGAGGTGCCACGACACATACAGCAATGGTGATTTAGTTTATTTTTCTGGATTCTTGAGAGATCTGGAGGCAGCTTCTTCTTGATATCCAGATCTCCAATTACGCCCGTGATTGGCATTTCAAAGGCCAAGACCATAGAATAACAGAATCATTAAGGGTGGAAAAGACCTCTAAGACCATCAAGTCCAACCGTCAACCCAATACTACCACGACCACAAGGCCATGTCCTGAAGTGCCATGTCTACAGTGACGAGTACACCTTCTACTGTTCTTCCTCCGACTGCCCCTGTGGCGGCACCCCCGAAGAGCGCAGCCCGGGGAAGGTGCGCTGGCCCGACCCCGCCTCCCACCTGTGCTCCGCTCAGGGCAGAAAAACGCTTTAACTGACGTCCCTCAGCCGCACGCGCGGCGGCGGAAGCGAAGGGGCGCGCGAGAAGCGCGAGCGTAACGGCGGCGCGCAGGGAGGAAAACGATAATAATAATTATTATTATTGTTNTTCCCGCCCCAAGGCCGCGGCCGGTGACAACGGTGACAAGAGTGACTAGTGGGCTTGGAACAAGGAGGTGCCCCCAGGCAGGGTGAAGGGGACAGCCGCTCCGAGTGCTCGCCGTGGAGAGGGGAAGCCTGGGGAGGGGGCACAGCGCTGCTCCCCCGCGCCCTTCGCCGCGGACAGCTCGGGAAGAAAAGCACCGACACTCCGTGCGAGTTAAAACCTGGGCAGATACCGCATTTATTTATCTATATCATTTCTCAAATCATTACCCCGATGCAGAGAACTCCTGGTGCTACCGCTGTACTTGCAGCAGGGCTCAGAGCAAGCCAAACTGGGATTAAAAAAAAAAAAAAAANGGATAAAAAAAAAAAAAAAAAAAAAGAGACTAAAAAACCCAAACTAAAAACCTGAAAAACTACATAGTACAAAGAAGAGGCGTTTATTTCTGAGTAGTGTGCTGGCTAACACAGAAGAAACTTTGAGGAAAGGGTTTGGTAATTCATCGGGAAACTTTTTTCGAAATAGACGAGAAAAAACGTGCACAAAGAGCTGGTTTCTACTTTGTTATCTGAATCTTATCATTTATTTCCTTATTCGTCAAGTGGTATCCTATAAGCTGTACATCTCTCGTTAGGTTATCTAAGTAAATCACAGCAACTGGGCTCAAAGCTTTAATTGCAGCAGCGTTCTTTTTTATTCACAAATCATGCAGGATGCAGTAAGCTCACCCTCATTTCAAGCCCTGCAGTTTGCAGGCACCAGAATTCAGCAACCTTTCCAGTTCCAGGGCGGGATATTTTTCTTTTTATATTACTTTTTAAAGAAAAAAGACCAAGCAAAATTCTTTAAATTTACAGAATACAGCTACATCTCAGTCTCTTGCAAAAAAAAAAAAANATACAGACAAACTAACCAACAACAACAAAGGCCACGGCTAAGTACCACGGTCAGATTTTGTTCGCCTCCGGTTTTTTTCCGTCACCAAACCGACCAGCTCGGGCCGGCCCCGGGAGGGGCGCGCGCGGGGGCCGGCGCGGCGCAGGGGCGCTTGTGCCCTCTAGGGGCCCGGCCCCNAAGCTTTAATTGCAGCAGCGTTCTTTTTTATTCACAAATCATGCAGGATGCAGTAAGCTCACCCTCATTTCAAGCCCTGCAGTTTGCAGGCACCAGAATTCAGCAACCTTTCCAGTTCCAGGGCGGGATATTTTTCTTTTTATATTACTTTTTAAAGAAAAAAGACCAAGCAAAATTCTTTAAATTTACAGAATACAGCTACATCTCAGTCTCTTGCAAAAAAAAAAAAAAGAGCTGAAACGCAAGCACAGTAACAGCAGATCAGGACAAATTCATACAAATGTCGCAGTTAACATCCAAAACATCATGTGTCACTGTTTTTCCCCTCCAAACCCCAACAAGCCTTCTCAAAACACATTTCATACACAGGGTCACTGTTCTGGCTGTTTATTTAATTAACATGACAACCCAGCGTACACAGGATTTCTTTCAGTTCCTCAGCTTTGCATTTTCACACTTCAGGCAGAAAGAGCAGAAAGTCACTACTGTATTTTACTTTTTTTGCCAATGTGCCATAGTATACATTTCTCGATTTAACCAACTGACAAAAATAGATTCTAAACCGATCATGAGAGTTTCAGCAGCAGTTTTTACATTTTTGTGAAGTAAAAAAGAACCTAAGCAGAGCGGGTTTGAGTAAATGAAGCCATGCAAAAGAAAATAAAGTATTACGTCTGGAATCCCTGGGTGATTTTTCCTGGAGCCTTACTTAAATATTTTACACAGTTGTGTTTCAGCAAGTCACCAGATGACATAACTCCTTAGTATTCCTCAGTTTCCATTGACCTAAATGGTAATGCTAGCAAATCTTATCAGAGTAATTATAGCTCAATAATGCTTATTAGCAGAAGGAGGTATATAGTATATAACACTGCATGCCGAGTAAGAGATCATAAATTTGACATACATGGAGTTTAGTATCTAGATTTAATATGCCTTCTCCTCTCCAAAACTTTAAATCTTTGCATATTGCACTCCAATCTCTCCTATTTTGGGGCCAGAGGCAGGATGCTCAGTATTAAAAGTTGTTTATAAGAGAAGGGTAAATCTGTCCTTTTAGGACAGAATGACAGAGAGCCAGGAAAGGGGGGAAAGCAACATATTCCTGGCACTTATAAAGCTCTCACTGTCAAACAATGAGAAGAATAAAGCCTTAATTTTTCCTTGAAAAAAACCCCAACAAATACATTTCTTTTTCTCCTCTGTTTCTTAGATCTTATCACTGAAGAGATATCTTTGACCATGTGAACTGTTACAGCATTGTCTTCTCAACACTGCAGACAGGCAGCGATAACTATGACACTCCCAGCTTACAACTTTCCCAGGCTCCAGACTGGTTACAGGCAGAGTCACCATCCAGAACCCCACGAAAAATGGTAAAATCAAGAAAATCCCAGTGCTGGGGGAAGACATGAGAGTCTGGCAGTAAAGTTACTCATTTGAAAAAATAACCTTTTAAAAGGAGAAACAGGCAGGGAAAGATGTGGCAGCACGAAACAGCTACAAGGTCTCAAACCAATTAAAAATAATGGACAGACCCTCAGACGTCCCTCAGCGAGGCAAACAGCTTTCTACTTCTGCAGCTGCTCAGAAGAAGGAAAAGAGCAAAGAGAAAGGAAGGAAAATGGGTAGAAACCCTCTCTGCCCCAGGAGCCAGAGGACATGGACAGGAGTGTGCACATGGAGCTGCTGGCCTGGCAGCTGGAGACATCAGAGCTGCAGGAGAAACTCCTCTGTCCTGGTGCTACCTCCTGTATGGATCAGGGCTTTTCGGCAGGGCAAGACTCAGCACCTTGCTCGTGCCTTTTCATACAGGGTTGTGTCACTCATTGGTTTTGGAACTAGACAGTACTTCAAATCCTGACATATGCTGTATCTGTGACAGTCTTCTGACTAAGGAAAAAAGAAATCTAAAAAGGCAACTACTTGCAACAGCTGCTCTAGCTCATTTAACACACACTTGTAACAAATCCAAGCTAGCTGAAAACTTCCCATTCCTCCCAAACAAAACAAACAACAACCAAAGCTTAAAAGCAAAATCGGGAGTCTTTGGCATGGTTTAAAATTGTCCAGCTACTATCTCCTGTGGAGTATTTTACCCATCAAGGCAAAATCATCCCTTTGGACTGGTGTATGTCAAGATTAACGTACACAGATCACAGGCACAAGCACCAGAACACACGGGCCATATAGTATTTTAATGAGAAACACCAAGACATAGAACACATTTCTGCCTGCCTGCCTCCCCCCGTCCTCCCAACCTCCTCTCCACGCTTTTAGGAAAAACTTAAGATGTTTGCAAAAATGTGAAGCAGCAGCTCCAAAAGTCATCATCCTTTTCATATGTGTGCATTTACCGAAGGAGAGGAGGAGGAGAAAAAAAAAAAAACAAAACAAAAACCAAAACAAAAACCCCACAACATTTCTTCATTCATTCACTGTCTTATCCATCCATTCACAATTTCTCTTTGCAGCCTCTTTCAAATCTGGGTGAGCAAGCCCTCAAGGAGCTGAGCATCCTCAGCCGGCACTGATGAAATCAGAGGGAGACAACACTCAGCTGGGAACAGGATCAGGCTATTACACAGCACACATTTCTCAACGAGACCTACACACACCCCAGACTGGAAGCTTTTAATCCAAAAAAGTGCCAAAGTTGAGAAAGAGAGAACGTATACAAAAATGAACCACCAAAACCAGAAAAAAACTAGTAAAGATCACTTTAAGAGACAAAAGAATGTGTTTTGATTTTGGATGGTGGGGGGTTTTAATTAAACAGTTTCTCTATTTAAATTCTTTTAGGTACTGATTAGCAACTAAGACAAGATGCTTCTACAGAAGAAATAATTTAGTGACATATACATTTCCAGCTACTCACAGCTTAAACAACAGTATACTTTTAATTTTCAATATGCTAATACCTCTACCTCTGATGCTAGTTTGTAATTCCTGGTACTGTCCTTTATATCACAAGGCCACATAGATTTTCAATTCTGTATTCTACTTGGGAAAAATTCAGATAGCAACAGAGATGTGATTAAAAAAAAAGAAACAAACCAGAAGCCCTGACTTTTGTAGAATCTCATATCACAGACAGTCAGAAAGGGAGGGAATCACACTCTGGAAAAACAAAAGCTTAATTAAGTGTTCAGCAGTAGGAAAGATTACATGAGAGGCAATAGGAAACATCTCTGAAACTTCACCTAATGTTACTCAACAAATGAAAGCATGCATTTCAAAGCAATAAAGTAGATCCATTTCCTGATGAAAATTATTGGCACCTCCCAGATGTATTAACAAGCTGTCTTTCAGACCAAAACCATTCAGGGTATGCTCTTTGAAAACAAGGGGTAAGGGAAGGCCTGATTTCATTTACGAAGCCCTCATCTCTATTTTTAACGTGTTATATTTTAAAACTGTCCAAAAGAGAAACATTCACCTATCGTTTCTTTAAGTCTATGGGGAGCTGATTTTTACTATAAACACAAACTTTGTTGTTAGAGTTGCACTTCTCCCAGTATTTCTTCAAGATCCTTACAGTGCTGTTTCGGTTTTTCCATTTTTCTATCTTGCTCGTATTTATTTTAGAGAACAGCTTTTAGGGAGAGAAGTTCATATATATTCCAACCACACTGTGCTTTAACAGAAAAAAAAAAAGAAGACAAAGAGTCTTCCCAAATGCAAAAGTAGTCATCCCTTTCTAATCACACAGTGATGCAAGCAATACCAGATCTCACTATTGATTAATAGTGAGTGAGAACAAAAGAGAGAGAAATTTGCCAAATTCCTGCAGTGGGTAAACTGAAAAGTTGCCAGCTAACTCCAGTCCAGCTCTGCAGCCTGGAAGCAGGAATCGCCTGGGGCAAAGCTGATCACTGTCCCCAGGTAACACACCATGGAGTGGGAGGAGAAATGGACTTTGTTATCCATCACCAGTTTAACATCCCGGTGTACATAGATGGTTTGAATTCCCTCCATAAGAAAAGAGAGGGACAGGATCACAAACTAGTAAGCCCTATGTCCGAATGATTGCATGTAGAGATGTTAACTGAAAAGCTGCTTTTATTTGAAGTGTGAGAGTGAGTGGAAGTATGTTTAAAACCTTAAAAACTATTACTGTAAGAAACCACCAGAAACACCTAGCATCATCAAGTAAGTATAAACAGTTTTAATTTGTTGCCTTCAATATTGTATTTACAAATTATTCTTAGGCTCTTCTCAGTTCCTACTGAAGTCAGAACTAGGTCAACTTTCTACTTTTTCACACTGTATTTGCCTGGACACTGTGCTAAATATTTATATTATCTAACCAAAAATGTTAAATAAATAAGTACATTTGTTGTAAAATAAGCCTCAAGCATACAAGGTTGTCAGGCCCTCTTCTAGAAAATGTCATAACCAACCACAAAGGGATGTAATCAAACCATTTCCAGAAACAAACTAGCCACCCACACCATATGGTTAGATGCCATCACTTGGAAAAATACTCAGCTGCTTATCCAGCAAGCAACCTGAAAGAAAACCTCTGGTGTACGGCAATACACTTCAGTTGACCACAGTGCACAGAGTCATTTTCAATCTAATCGAAAAATAAAGCTCAATACTATTTGACATTTATTTTCCCCCAGGTTTCCCTCTCCACTGCTCAGCAAAGGTTGCACTGACTTTCAGTACACTCACTCACACTCGACCATCGAAGGATTCTTTTGCGGGACAATCTTAAATCTCAAAAAAACTGATAAAATGCTTCGGGACGCGGTCCTAGCCGACCTTGTGCCCGTGGAAGGGCTCTCCACATTTGTGCAGCAAAGACAACGGTGTTCGCTTGTTTCTTTTTCCATTTTTTTGAGGTGCGCATTTAAAAGAGCGCATCACCGGTAACAGAGTAAGTTCTCAAGCATCCATTCAAATCACGACCTCTTACGGAAAACAAAGTTGAGATAAATCGCGTGTGCTTCGCACCGGTTCCCAGAACCACAGCAGAGCGGGAGCTATTGATTACACGCACAGGAACAACCTTGGGGAGGCAAAGTGCAAAGATGAGCACCGCGCCGTGCGGGCCAGCCTCAGAGGACACGCTATCGCCCTGATAAGGGCTTCTCCCACCGAGGGCAAGCTGCTCGGCTCACACACACACACCCTTTAAGGCTTAAAGCAAGTTGAATAGGGCTAAGCTACC
Organism: Brachypteracias leptosomus; assembly: GCA_013401335.1. NCBI lineage: Eukaryota > Metazoa > Chordata > Aves > Coraciiformes > Brachypteraciidae > Brachypteracias > Brachypteracias leptosomus. Next base: position 103,248 of record VYZX01032112.1, read on the forward strand.
TTTCCAGGAAACTACAGGTTTGAAGATGCAAAACTCCTAAGTGATGCTGGGAAACCCGAGGGCAGGTTCCCACCAGCTCCGAGAGCCAAGCGGTTACCACCCGCTTCAACCTTCTGCCAGGCTTAAGAAAAGCAAGCGCCGGTGATAACTGTAAAAGGAAAGAAAACCCCGAGATCTCTCCCCGTCACCCTTAGCCGGGGCAAGTCAGGCTGCGCCAGGAGAGCCCCGCTTCCCCGGGGCCCCGGCCCCGTCCCAGGGCGGCTGCCGGGGGCTCTCCGCGCCCGGGGGGTGCCGGGGAAAGCCCGCACCGCGCCCGGTCCCTCCACCGGGGAGCGGCCGGGAGGCCACAGCTCCCCGCGCCGCCCGCCACCGCCGGGACCCCCACCCGCCAGTAGCAAAGTTTGGGACCCGTCCCGCCCAGCCCCTGCCCTACCTGCTCCCGGGGGATGCAGGGCAATGAGGTCCGCCGGCGGGTCTTGCTGCTGCCGCTCGACATGTCGGGGGAGATCATGGAGCTGGACCGCCGCCGCCTCCTGAGCACTGGGGCTTCGTCCGTAGCCGGGGGTGCGGCGGGGGGCTCCGCCAGCGGGGGGGCCCCCCNGGGGCCAGAGCCGGTCGGCGTAGCCGGCCAGGAGGATGCCCAGCAGCCCCAGCAGGTAGGCCAGGTAGGGCCGCCAGGACGCCGGGACCCTCTCCAAGGCGACAAGGGACGTGGTCCTGGCCGCGCTAGTCACGGCGAGCATGAGGACGCCCTGCCTCAGCTTCAGCACCAGCCATGTCACGGCGGCCAGGCAGCTCAGCACCACCCCCGTGGTGGCGAGTGAGAGCAAGCGATCCTCCCCCGCCGCCAGCACGGTCTGCGCCACCGCTTCCCCCCCGCAGCAGGCGGCCAGCAGCAGCGCGGCCGTCCGCGGCCGCACGCCGCCGCGCAGCAGGTAG
>VYZX01032115.1:0-14739 GCA_013401335.1 Brachypteracias leptosomus
GCTGGAACTGTTCAGCCTGAAGAGAAACTTCAGAGATGTCATCCATGTATGTAGATACTTGAAGAGAAGTTGCAAAGATTATGGAGCCAGGCTTTTTTTTGGTGGTGCCTAGTGACAGGACAAGAGGCAATGGGCACAAATGTAAACACAGGAGATTGACTCTGAACACCAGAAAACGCTTTTTGACTGTGAGAGTGATCAAGCACTGGTACAGATAACTCAGAGAGGTTGTAGAGTCTCTGTCCTCGGAGATATTCAAAAGCTTTCTGGACATGGTCCTGTAGAACCAGCTCTATATGGCTCTACTTGAGCGTGAGAGTTGGACCAGGTGAGCTCCAGAGGTGCCTTCCAACTTCAATCTTTCTGTGATTCTGTCATGCTCTTCTTGACAGCCATGAGCATCTCGACAGCCACAGATACAGGGACAAGGTTTAGCCCTTACCAGGAACAGAGCAGGTGTGGCACTGGCTGTTTGTTGAGATATTTATTAAAGAATGATTAGTCAGAATAATCAATGAAATATTTAGAATAATTTTGTGACAGTTGAATCTGTAAAAGAATAGTTATAGAGAATATCAGTCAAATGAGGATATATAAACTAAACTTTCCTGAAGAAAGCGTTAGACAAGCAGACCATTTGAAAAGATTGGAAAATCAAAGATAAAACCAAACTTTTCATCATCACTAAAACATGACATGATTTGAAAACAAACAAACTAGCACATCACCGAAATTTTAGCAAAAGTGTTGGACATAATGAAATGGTACAGAAAATATAAAAGAAGGGAGCTTGAAAGAAACAGATGTAAGACAGCAACCAATGTTTGCCTAGATATAAAGTAATGCGTACAATACAGAAGGAATAGAATATACACAACAATGGAACCAAAGGAAATAAGAAAAGATTGTCTATTCATATTCAGAAGAAAAACAGCATTGTGAAAAGACAGAAACTCTAGGAAAATGCACTAGGTAAGAAGCAAATAAAAAACTTGATTGAATTTTTACCTACATATTTTACTTATTTTCTCTTTAAAACTGATGAAGAAATGAAGGAATATTATGCAAGAAGTAGAAACAGTGATTAATGATAATAGCTGAAAAGACTGAGACCAAAGAGTAAACAGAATATCTGACCACATACTGTTTTAACAGTGAATAATTCATAGAGAATCATCAGGATTCTACTGCTGTAAAAATTATTTTAGGATCTACCTCTTCTATAGGATATTACCCTAGTAGTGAATTTTAAAAGTTAAGTTATGTTGGACAGAAGAAACATCAGGAGTAGTGTAAAAGAAATACAGTGAGTGACAAAATTACAGGACCAGGGGGACTGAAAGGTATAAATTGCCCTGCTCCTCAATCCTTTCAGAGAACTTCGAAAACTAAGCCAAGTATGTTAAATGTCAGCTCTTAGGTGTTCAGGTGCTGAAGTCTTTGAAGTTTTTTTGGTTGCAGCATCCAATTAATGTGACTGCACAGCCCTAAAACATATGTCCATAGAACATCAACTGCTGTGAGATAGTCAGCAACTAAACGTTCAATCTTCCCATTATAGTCTATCTATGAAAATTTTTCTGTGTAGCAGATACAAAGAGATAATGTGGAACTGATACCAAATCTATGTGACAAATTTCTATGGCATAGCTTTTTGAAGACTGGTATAAAAATATTTGATTGATATCCTTCAGAAAGTCTTCATGTAGCTTTTCTTATACACACAGATATATATAAGTATGTATACATATTTATGCATACACATTGTTTTCGCTTTCTGTCAAAGGTTAGGGCTGGGCCCTGGACAAATTACAGATGCTCTCTATTAATTCCTCTCTCTTTCCAATGGGGAAGAGAAAAAGTGAGAGAAACTTACGGATTGCAAAAGAAAACTAAAATAGCTTTAATGGAAATAATAATTAAAAATTGAAATATATACAAAATCAACATTGAACCCAACCTCCTGATGGCAATTATGCCACAGTCACCAGTGATGCTGTGGGCAGGCACTGGTGAAGTCCCAAACTGGACTCAGTGGCAGGCAGGAACTGGATTCAGGAGCTGGATTCTGGAACTGGATTGAAGAATGTATGGCTTGAGATCAGAGGCAGAACAGATAGAGTTCTCCTTGGACTCCAGCCATTGAAGAAGAGAGCTTGATCCTCAAATTTACACACATGACTTATATGACATATATGGAATGGAATAGCTTGGTCACTTCAAGGTTACCTGTCCTGTCTGCCCCTCCTCTCAGATGTGACTTCTTACTTACTGCACCACTAGCAGGGCACACAAGATTTAACAGTGACCTTGGTCTCCCTAGGAGCAAATATAAGAAAGAGACTCTTCGTGTACCAGTTCTTGGTAGTAGCTATAAACATTGAGTGTTATCACTGCTAGAAGTAGACACTGTCTTCAGGAATATGCTGTTAAGTTCAGAAAGTGCAGTTAGTTAGAAGAGTCTTAACTGAAAAGTAAAATCACTGAACAAAATTAGTTCTATTCTAACTCAAACCAGGACAATTTCGTACTAGCTCATCCCTGTAGAGTTTTATTAGCAAAGTTGTCCAGCTATAGATCTGCTTAGACAAGTGCCATTAAAATGTAGAACAGTCTAACTTATATTAAAAAATAGAGCTATGGATCAAGAGTCATGAAAATCTTTAAACAACACAATCCTACTCTGCCATTCAGCAAGGTGAACTTATAAAAAATCCCAAAAGGCTGAGTCTATTGATTTCACTAGTGCCTGCATCTCTTATTAGAGAAGCACTCCTTTTTGGTTTATTCTTTTCTGTATGGTACCTTTTTATAGGGGATCCTTTTTTTTCCAAATCTGAACAATAAGGAGAGGAAAGGCATAGGCATCTTTGTTGATATATACTAGATCTACCTCTCTTCAGGAAAAGTGTGAATAGTTAATTTTAATTCATGGAGCATACTCATTGGTGGATAAAAACAGCAACTATGCCATATTTGAATAGCAGAGTGGATGATTAACATTTAATCTAATCTCATTTTAAATCATTCATATAGATTAGTTTCTGTGAGATTAATTCACCTGCCCTTATGCTAGTCATTTTAAAAATAACTTGCTGCTTTTCACTCTGCTAACTAATGAATTCTCATCAGTTCTGTGTTTCAAGAGTTATTTTGAAATGCAACCTGTTATGTGAAATACATGTTCCTGATTAACAAAAAAATGCACGTGAGAATATGAATTCTAAAGTCATGGTGTCAGTTTTTAGAATCAAGCCTTGAAAAACTTTTCCTGCCACCAGTGAGTAGTCATCTGACTTTCCCAGGTTTCTTGTGGTCCTAGTCACTGCCCCTCTAGACCTCTTGTCAGGTACCTACCAACTAGCTGTTAGCTCAAGCATATTTCCTCTCTGTTTGGTGCTCTCTTTTCCCCTGTCAATTAGCCCTTGCTACATGTAGCTCTGAGCATATTTTGTCTGGGAACAAAGCTTGAAGAAGCTCCAGGTGTTAGACACTCAGGAGAGCACTGCTTCAGAAGACAAGCTGTTCTGAATGTGTTGGTGTCCTCACTAATCCTGCTTTTCTTTGAAAATACACTCATTGAGAATTTTTACCATCTAATTGCTTATGACTTGAACTACAAATACTTGAACATGTTATTTAATAATTTAAAAATTCCAGAACAGTGAAGGACACAGTCACTTGGATGTCAGTGGTTTCAGCCATGACCAATGAAAATTAGATGGTCCTGCTCATTTTTCAGGCTTCACCTGTATTTGCTATCAATTGTAAATTGGGCAATCAGTGAAGGAGTGCTTGATAAACCGCCTGTAGAAAAGAGGCAGCTGAAGATAACAAACTTTGGTGCATTCTGGAAGTAACAGAAAAACTAAGTCACTGCTGACATTGTTAGAAACAGGAAAAAGCTCATAAAACAACCATGTATATATTACAAATTTTATATGTCTATTTTATAATTTTTTTATAAAGTTTAGGTCCAAGTAACAGTAAATTTGAGTTCTAGGTGTCCAAATAAAATAAAGAGAAGTTTCAGTGTCCCAGGTCTGCAGAATCACAGAATAGTAGGGATTGGAAGGGACCTCCAGAGCTCATGTAGTCCAACCCCCCTGCCAAAGCAGGTTCACCTAGGACAGTTTACACAGAAATGCAACCAGGTGGGTTTTGAAAGTCTCCAAAGTTGGAGACTCCGCATCTCTCTAGGCAGCCAGCTCCAGTGCTCTGACATCCTCACGATAAGGAAGTTTCTCCTCATGTTGAGGTGGAACTTCCTGTGTTCCAGTTTGTGCCCATTGTCCCTCATCCTATCACTGGGCACCACTGAAAAGAGACTGGCTCCATCTTCCTGACACCCACCCTTCAGATATTTATGAACATTGACCAGATCCCTTCTCATCCTTCTCTTCTCCAGGCTCACAGAGCTCTCAGCCCCAGGTTTCTCAGTCTTTCCTTGTAAGGAAGATGTTACAATCCCTTAATCATACAAAGTTTCTGGATCTTAATTTTGGCTGTTTGGGCTTGTTTTTAATAAAGACAAATCATTTACATTAAATTAGGTTTAATCTTTATATTTACTCTGTAGTCAGCAGTTAAAGTAACTTGAAACATCACAGGCAAAGATGATGTATCGAAATTCTGACTTAAATGGAGGAGATGTACTGCTGCAATCAGACCATATGTAAACCAGAGTCTACTGAATCCCCACTCCAAAAAATTAAACCTCTATGAACTAGGATACATAGCTTTTGTTTCTTGGTCAAGTGTCTGAAATACAATTTCAGATAAAAGTTTCCTACAAATGTGTCTCAATAAAAAAAAAAGGAAAATCATTTAAATTGGATGTAAACAGTAAAAATATTTTTAAAATTGTTGATTATTTTATCATTTCTCACATTTATTTTGGTATTAAAAATGTAGCTTTGACATAAAAGATAAAGGGCACAAATAGATCAAAATTTTACTTACTTTCAGAGAAGCATCCACAACTGGCTTTATGTTATGGATCATATGCTTGAATGTTGGCAACTGACCCCTATAACACTGAATTGAATGAAAACTCATTGAATCGGGACAACTATTTTTATATTTTAGAAGACAAATTTGCTTCTGCTTTCTCAGCAGACAGAAGCAGGAGTTCAAATAGTTACTCTTACTAAAAAGAGAGCTGAAAAAGATGCTGGAGTAAAGTTTTATCTGCCTGTCGTGAGTACAGTTGTATAAGCAAGCAGTTGAAAAAGAGACAATACTCCCACCTGTTTTATTTTCAGAAACAATCAAAATTCAACTGCTGATGCACTTTCATATAACAAGGAATGATTAATATTGGTGAAGATATGCAATGAGCAGACAGAGCAAACATCCTACATCTGTACCAGTGTAGGCCATATGGCATTATCCTGAACTTGTAAATAGCTGCTGCTTTTGAGCTCACTTGTATTTGCCCAACATTTATATCAGCAAGGCCTAGCAGTGTTTTGTTTCTTAAGACTGCCAAAGGGAAGATAAGAGTAATAAGGTTGTAAACTCATCAATGTATCTGAAAGCTGTAACCATGGTTTCTGAAAATAAAAATCTACCAGTCAAGCAACTAATGTGTTCAGAAAATGATCAGTACAAAATAAACCAGGAGTAACATAAAAATCAACAGACAGGCTTTGTTACTAGTACTATCACATTCCACTGTCCTCTGTTCTCTCTAGCTAGGGGTCCTTCTGCAGTACACTCCATCCTTAAATTAAATGAGATTGTTATGAAAAATAATTTAGGAGGGGTTGGTGAAAATGGCATAGATATCAAAGAATGCTGTCATAAAAGGATTAATTTTATTATCACAAGACCAGAGCACCCCTGCCTGCAAACAAATAAAGTATAGCTCATTTTGAATTTTAACTGGGAGATTAGCACTGCAGGTAGGAGAATGTTTTGCTGAAGAAGCCATTAGCTTCTTGGATTTCAATTGCCTAAGAGAGTGAAGTTGAAATGAAAAACACATATGGATAAACTGATGTTTTGGTAGATTTATGCTGTATAGAGAATAGGTAGATAGAAGCATGCTAATCCAAGCACTTAAGAAAAGTAAATTCTTGTTTATTTCTGGTTTTGTAGCTGCCTATCTAAGGAATCAAGATGATCCACACTGTCCTAAAGTTACCAGGAAGTAACAAGGAAACAAAAGGTGAAAATCACCTTAATTAGAGAAGCCATAATCAATAATTATTCAAATGTACTGAGCTGAGAAAAGGAATCAATAGACAACAAAAAAGTACATGAGTAGGAAGACCAGGGAAAATGTGGGTCCACTGCTGAATGAAGTGGGTGCCCTGGTGACAGAGGATGCAGAGGAGAAGTTACTGAATGCTTTTTTTTTGCTTCAGTCTTTACTTCTAAGACCAATCCTCAGGAATCCCAGTCCCTGGAGGTAAGAAAGAAAGTCTAGAAGAAGGAAGACTCTCCCTTGGTTGAGGAGGATCGTTTTAGAGATCATTTAGGCAAACTGGATACCCATAAATCTTTGGGTCCTAATGGGATGCACCCATAAGTGCTGAGGTAACTGGCTGATGTTATTGCTAAGCCACTCTCCATCATCTTTGAAAGGTCATGTAGAACAGAAGAGGTTCCTAAGGGCTGGAGAAAAGCCAGTGTCACTCCAGTCTTCAAAAAGAGCAAGAAGAGGAACTCAGGAAATTACAAGCCAGGCAGCCTCACCTCATTTCCTGGAAAGGTGATGGAACAGCTCATCCTGGAGGTCATCTTTACACATATGGGGGATATGATCCTGTGCAACCTAACTTAGGTGAACCTGCTTGAGAAGGGGGGTTGGAATAGATCTCCAGAAGTTCCTTCCAACCCCTAGTGTTCTGTGATTCTGTGAAATAAGGCTTAATTCTTCTAGTGCTAATTTCTCATAGTTTCCTTACCCCTTTTAATTTATGTGTCTATAAAATGCCACCCTAAACCAAATATGAGGAATAAAATATTTACTTACTTCATTCAACACAAAACAAAGTTGGGATTTTCTGAACACAACCAATTTCATACACAATTACATAACGGCATTGAACAAAGCTCTTCATTAATTCTCTCTGACTTGAATAAGCATGAAGTTCACAATGGCCAAAAAATTATTTAATATCTAAATCCAAGAGGTCCCCACATTGACCTTTCTGTTCGTGATGTTGCACTCAGAAGTGGGAGTATTTTATAATTTGTATTTAAAGTACTTTACACTCTATACAAAAGAGAGCGGGTAGGTGGAAATGCAGAGAAAAGAGCATTTGAGAGTCTTTCCAGCAAGTCCTGGGACAATTGAAAGGCTGGCTGAAGCGTGAAGGGTCTAAGTTGGGATTAAACACAGACCAGTATCTCAGACCCTTTCTACTAAAACTGAGTCATAAATTTTGAAGGGATCTTGGTAAAACCAAAATCTGCAACACAGCAAAGAGTGCTTTTTTTTCCCCATCAGTCTCTTCTCCCAGATAACTGAAGCACGGAGAATATATTTCACAGCAGTTACAGTGATCTAAATTAAAATGCTGTGAACTCACCTTTGCTCTCCCCCAACTTTCCCATCCATTGCCATGTATTCCTGCCTTCTTCAGGACTGTTGGCAATACAAGTATGACATGAGCTGTTTAGGGACCTAGACTGGAAACTTGAGCTTTAATTGCACAAGATGTTCTCTTAAGATTTCCTAAGATAATGTCTTTGGAGCCACTAATTCATGCAAATACAATATTTTGCCCAATCCAACAATTTAAATTATGACTTGTCTCATTCAAGGATTTTGTTTTTCATGCATCCATTCTGCAAATAAACTAGAGATTAATAAATGCAAAATTCTGATATCCATAGGTGGGGAGAGAGAAGTGACTCTTAAATTTGATTGCCATAAGCTGTCTGATCAGTTTTCACTTGTCCTGAGACAGGACATAGTGAAAGGGAACAACTGTTCCTTCAGGTAAGGAAATCACAGTAGTGTACTAGTCAGTTGAGAAACAAGTTCACTCTAAATGTCTAACTCTCCATTTTGACATTTATGAATGCTGTTCCTTTGCTATAAAAGTCTCCTTTTTTTCTTCTGCCCACTGACCAGAACTAGTCTTTGTATAAGGTGGAATGCTCCTTAACAATAGATGAGAAGAAAGTAAAAGGCAATGTATTTTCGATGAGTTGTTACAATCTGAAAATTAGACAGTCTGCTATTGTCTGGTGGTTCTAACTTCCTGTAACAGGAGCAGGCTCTCTGTTGGTTCTGCCATTCTTCTTAGTGGCAGCATGACCTTTCTGCTGAGGAGTCTTGCTTCCCATACACTAGTTTCTTTGACCTTTATGAGAGCCTCAGTAGAATGACTTAGAGGCATAATCAGCATACTTCACTCTAATACCTGTATATGTAACAAAACATTTTTCTAAATCACTCTGTGTATTTGCAGCAATAAAACAAGTAGAGCAATAAACAACACTAAGAATTGTTTCTGAGTGGAAAATCTGAACAAAGGAAAAAAAAAATTGAATGAAAATACGTATGATAGTCACAAAAGTTCTATGCAACTGTTTGATCAATGAGGGGTTTGAACACATTTTTCTTTCCTTAATTAACACCAAGGCTATTTGAATTTTCCCCATGATTATCAACCATGCAATCTCCCATCTTCCTCATCTACTACAAAGATTTGACAAAGACTTCCTTTCACTTTGAAACACACTAGTATAAATTCAGTTTGAGCCTTGCTTTTCTAGTAAGCCATACTGAGAAGCACTAAACAAATATCTTTTCTAGTTCTCCAGAGAAAAGCTAAACAGAAGAAAAGGATTTCTCAATTTTTCTAGCTATGAATACTTTCATTTTATTTATTTATTAGTACAAGTGAGCTTTTACCTTAAAGTAATACCAAAATTATGTCACAGGCAGTAGAGCAATGTCAATGATTATTTTTTAATGTAACATAACCTCAAAACTTCAAATGGATACAAGACAGAAAACTTGCTGGAAATTCTTTGTCAGTGTTAGCTATGGAAGACAAGATAGGACTGTGAAAAGTATTGGAGAAATTTAGGAAAACTCAGTGATGACACTGGCTCTGATTATTAGACATTTGATCAAAATGACAAATTCATTCATATAGCTACCTATTTCTTTACATTAAAATTATGCCTGTACTTCCTGAAAATAATAAGAATGCAGTAGCTAAGACTCTTTTAATTTAAATGTGCTTTGAATATAAGAATTGTTTAAAACATTAGTGCTGTTGAAAGCAGCAAATTCAGTCTTAGGCTCCTGTACATATGTTTAGAAAAGCTCAGTTTCTCTATTGCTCTGAAAGAATTCTGATTTAAGCACTCTACAGACTTGTTTGTAAACATGTATGTGTACAGAAATATATGACCCATTCATAAACTATTTATTAGAGTGTTTCTGGAAAATTAAATAAGCTTTTAATCAAAATTTGTAAACTTCCAAGTTTTCTTAAAACAATTCAACAAAGGTCTGCATTTCAATTTCTCTTGCTCATGTATGTCTTTCAAAATATGCCAAATTGGATTAAACAATAGTATTCTAAATAGTAGATAAATGAAATGTTCAGCTTAAGTTCAAATGAAAGGAACAGGTATATCAATAAAAGTGGAAAAAGTCTTAAACCCACAGTAGAAGATAATATGAAAGGACATGACTAAATAAGAAAAGTGGCTTATGAAATAAAAAAATAAGAACAAATGTAAATAGTATTTGCTACTAGGTGGGATTTTTGAAAGTAGGCTGCATGCAGGCCTTATTGCGCTTACAGTGGAGCCAGTAACAAGAATCTCACTGAATTAAGGGAGAACAGATCTAAGCCAATGCTGAGCACTTTCAAACACTACTAATCATACACTGAACTATGAAATGATGAAAGAAAGCTTTCATATTTCTTCAGATAACAAAATCCAATCTCACTACGTTATTCCATGAGAACCTAGAAAGGTCAGAGATTACTTCAAGTATATTTAATACATAAAGAACCAATGTTCAATATGTTCAATACCAGATTTCTTGTATACTGTTAAAAACAATGGCCTGCAGGGTAACTGTGACAACATTTTTGAGACTGAATCAAGAAATATGGCTAGAATGAACATTAACAGCAGTTGCCTTGATAGGTGAAGTGGCAAGGATTTTGTCATGAATTGTCATGACGGGATACTAGGAGCACCACAGGGTACCCAGGAGTTGGATTCCAGACTCTGAGAATTCATAACACTGGTCAACTATTTGGAATACAACTGTCTAGAACAAATCTCCTTTCACAGAAACAATTTTAAAGTGTTCATGTTTCAAGCTGTTTGTAGCAAAAGAGAAACCCAGTGTCCTAAAAATAGCAAAGATCATGTAGCCCATCTGGGTTTTGGGAACCAAGGCCCTCAACATATTTCAAACCGATACTTTTACAACATGAGCACAATTCTATCTCTCCCAGCCTCCTTACTGGAGCTGTTTATATAAATCATTGATTATAAATGAAGTAAGAAAAGATTCTAGTGGAAAATGACTGGTCTTCACAGTATGTTTCCACAAAACGCCAGACAATAATGAGGAGACAATGTGAAATCATGGGTTTAACATAAAAATTGCATTCTCTGTCATGTTAACTGCTTATCTTGAAGAGATCCAGGGACTGACCTACCAAGTGTCGGTTGACATGTATCAGCAGGCAAGAAAGCATAACTGTGTGCTGGAAGGATCTACATGTTGTGTCACCAGCTTGGGGACTTGACAAGCTGGGAAAGTGGGCTGACAGAACCCTCAAATTCAACAAAGGGAAGTGCAAAATCNATATATGGTGAGAGCCACCCATATGGAAATCAACTTCGCAGAAAAGGCCCTGAGTGCTCTGGTGGACACCAAGCTGAACTTAAACAAGCAGTGTGCACGTGCAGAAAAGAAGGTCATCAATATCCTGGGCTTTATTAAGCAGAACACTGCCAAGAGACCCTTCCACTCTGCTCAGCCCTGTTAAGGCACATCTGGAGCACTGTGTCCAGTTCTGGAGTCCCTAGTACAAAAGATATGAGCATACAGGAGAGAGTTCAGCAAAGCGTCATGAAGATGATTAATGACTTGGAGCATATCTCCTATAAGGAGAGGCTGAGGGATCTGGGAATGCTCAGCCTGGAGAAGAGAAAGGTCAGAGGGACCTTATCAATATATATAAATACTTGAAAGGATGCAAAAAGGGTGAAGTTAGGCTTTTTTCAGTGATGCACAGGACAAGAGGCAATGGGGGCAAACTGAAATACAGGAAATTCCATTTAAATATAAGAATTTTATTTTTCCTATGTGGATTGTTCAACACTGGCACAGGTTGCTCAGAGAAGCTGTGCAATCTCCATTCATGAGCATATTTGAAACCCAGCTGGACATGGCCCTAAACAGCTTGTCCTAGCTGACCCTGCTTTGAGCAGTGGCCAGGACTAGATGATCTCTAGAGTTGCCATCCAACCTCCACCCTTCTGTGATTCTGTGGTATTAGAATACCTGTGAAAGAAAGCTTAATAAGAAAGTGTTAAAAATGTATATCCTGATTAGAAAGTATAACTTGAAGTTCTTTAATATGTTCACTTCTCTGTTATAAAGCAGCAGAATATCAAAGCTCCCATGAGCATTATTTCCTACTGTGGGATCTGAATCAGGTCCTGAAGTATTACACATATAGGAAAACTTTGGTGGAGGGAGGTATTCTAAGGAGTAGGAAAATTCAAAGATAAGATCAATAACAAGTAGAAAAATATACATCTGGAAATAGAGAACACTTTACAGGAAATAAATTAAAAGATGGAGCTTTTTTTTCTTTCTTTCTTTCTTTTCTTTTTTTTTTAAAGATAGGCCAATCAATTAAATTATGAAGCAATTTTAAACCTGGAGAGCTAATTTACATAATACATAATTAGCATGTGTAGGTAATTGCTATGAGATATTATCTAATCCTGAGATTAATAGGATGAATAAAAATGAAAAACTTGAATATGCACTGCTGGAGTAGATATGATAGAGTATAATGGTAATAAATGTCCCTTGTGTTAAGAGTCAAAATTAAGAAAGAAAATCAATCAGGTTCCAGGAAAATACATCCCAATTACTATACCAGAAGTGTAAAGTAGTGATGCAATTTTTTCTGGTTTTGAAACACCTGATACTGACCTTTCTGTCACTTGCCTGGGTTTTTTGACAGAATAATCACAAGGCTCCAAAAAAGCCTGAGGTGTAGTCTGTCCTAAGGAAGGAAACTCTGTCATTTCCATTATGCACTTGTATCAGATGACCTCAATTCTCCTTGGATAGCTATCTATATTTGTACACCAAAGACATAAAGATCTGATTCCTTGGTTTGGAAAGTTGACTATAGTTTTGGGACTCTTTCATATATTTTAATGTCATTACTGAAAAATTAATAGATGCTAGTTACTCCAATATGGATAATAGTTAAATTATGTCTCAATCCACCTCTATTGGGCAATTTGCCATTCAAAATAAAGATGGCGTATTAACCATCTCTGAGGTAGTAACTTCTCCTGTAATTTCAATTTAACACTATATCAAGGGTAATTTTTCATTCCAATAGTCAATGCACTGAAAATTATATAATAATGAATTCTGAAAAATTATTACATAGAAAGCAGTAGAACCAGTATACATGGATTTACAGAACTTGGGATGTATAAAAATCAAGATAAGAATTACATTTAAGTTGTATAAAATAGTAAACATAAAGAATGATGCTATTTGTTTCTTTAACATGAAAAGGTTGAGTATTTTTCAAAGGATTAATAGAGGGAGGGAAGACAGATTTAGAAGCTGAAAAAAGCATGAGAACAGGTAATAGTCTACAAGAAAACATTCATAGGACATTATACCAGTAAGCATACATTTGTAAAAGTTAAACATAACTGGGATAAAAACTGTGTAGAAGGAATGAGATCATTTTAAACACCAGATTTCAGTCCTGACCTTCCAGAGGGTATTTTTTGACAGAAAAGATCAGTGTGGTAGTTAGAAGGCAAAATAAATGTTCCAAGTACACATTTAGTGTAAATTGGGTAAATTAAGTTACTGAGGTTTGTCAAGGTGTTTAGCCTATTAAATGTATTTTCACCCAATAGAAAACTCAACCTCACTGTTTTTTAAAGGAATTTGTCAAAAGACCCACCTGAAGCTCTCAGGAAATAGATAGCTTTTCTTATATCTCTTTCAGAATTCACCAAACAGCTTTTGATTCTGCCTTAGAACCATACTGCAAATTATGATTGGTGATCATGGTCTGCCTCTGGCTTAAAAACGACTTGTCAAGTTAAGGCATGCACCGGGTTTTGTAGACCTCTATATATAGCGGAGTGATTTAGCTATGATTTTCAGTTACTTCTTACTCTTCAGTGCAAACAGCCAAGCATGACTAACACGCTTGGACTTTCAAGCCTATGAAAAAGATCAAATATACTGGATATAATGTCAAAAGCAATCAGAGAGACTTTTATTCAATTATAGCTCACAGACTGAAAGGCAAAGCACCTTTAACTTGTAGAAGGCCATGTCTCTGTACCAAACATAATTTATCACCCTCTTCACAATCAGCAAATCAATGAGACAAGAGCACAATACAGAGGCAAGGAAGAGAGGATGAGCTAAGAGATTCTCCCAAAGGTCACTCTGTGACTAAAAAAAATCAAACCAAACAAACATAAAAGCCCTACATAATTAAAAAGAAGTATAAGTACACTGAAATGCAAACAAATCAAACAACCCCCCAAAAAAACCCCTCCAAACCCACCCAGCAAAAAAATCAAATTGAAAAATCTGATCTTTTCAGTCCTGTATTCTATTCCAGACTGTTTAACTGAATGGAGCAGAACTGCCAGAAAAATACTTTTTGTTCCATGGAACTTCATTTAAAATGCAGTGCAATTGAAAACCGCTCCAATATTAGCTTCTGGAGTGGCAAACAAAGTGGTGGGTACAGCTAGATAAGCATTCGTATTTTCAAACTGTTCAATCACAGTTTAGAGGATGCTTATTAGTGAATCAAACCCCTGTCCCATGGAAAACCTGCTCAATTCATGTAGTTTAAACCAAATCAGGATTGAAGAGGTTTTAATGATTTATTAATGAGATGTAATTAACTGAGAATCAGTGAACTATATATTCAGGATCAATCTTAGCAATACAACAGATAAACCACAAGACTATTGCAAATGTTAATAAGCAACAAAGTGTTTTCCAAATAACTTCTATAATCTCAATAAATCTTAATCTCTCCTTATATCCCCAACAGTGATACATTCACATGTACCCCTTCAGAGGCCATGGGTGGTGTGCGTCCCCCTCATCTGGGCATCCTTCCCGCACCCCTTGCTCTGGGAGATGTGAGTGGCCTGGCTGCCTATCATCCTCCCAGAGGTGGGTGATCCCACAGCCCCAGGGTTCAAGTCTCTGAATGGCTCATTGATAGCTCTGGGTAAACTGGAGGCAGTGGCTGGGGGCAGAGGCAGGGTCCGTGCCATGATGTCAGGCCCAGGCAGAGCCCCTGGTGCCATGGGGCCACTTCTGGCAGAGTGACATCAGTGCCATCACTGCCCTGCTCCTCTCTTCTCCTGTCTGCTATAACTACTTGTGTTTCACTTGTATATCTTTTCAGATTACTTTTTTTCTCAGAGGTCTCTTAATTCTCCAATTATTATTTAATTGGACTGATGGTTGTTGTGGTGGGTTTACCT
>VYZX01032116.1:0-41260 GCA_013401335.1 Brachypteracias leptosomus
GCTGCTCAGAAAGGTTGTGGAGTTGTCTTTTCTGGAGACATTCAAAACCTGCCTGGACGCGTTCCTGTGTGACCTGATCTAGGTGATCCTGCTCTAGCAGGGGGGCTGGACTAGATCTTTTGAGGTCCCTTCCAACCCCTAACATTCTGTGATTCATCTGTGCTATTAATTATGAACTGTTTTTCAGAGGTTGATATATAGGACTATATACTTTTAACTCACATAGCTCAAAGTGGTCTTTGGCAAACAATGTAATGGAAGGGTACATTTTCTCCCTATCAATTAAGAGATATCATTTCCACCAATAAGGGATTCTTGTTATTCTCACCACTTTTCAAGGTATACGCCTTCAAGGCAGCACACTAATGGATTCATCAGTGTACTTAAACCTCGTGTATTGGTTTTACAATTCTCTAAAACCAGCTCTTCCACAGGTTTCATTCACATTGATCAATACATGGTCCTCTAGTGTGAGGAACTCTGGTTTCTCTTGTGTCTGTGCTTTGAAGGCCTCTGTTATGACTGTTCAGGCTGTGCTACAACAGTTCAGGCTACAATACATTCTTATCCTATAGACTGCTCTATGCAGTGATGTTTTCCTGCAACCACATGCACAGAAAGCATACTTTCTCAGCTATTGTTATCTGTATCTAACTACAGTAAAGATATAAAAAGCAGTCTGGATTTCTCTGTTTCATAGCAGAGATGTTACTTCTAAGGCATATCAAGCAAGACTAGGTCTGTCCTTCCCTTCTGCTCTTTGGTACCACTAAAGGCATTAGAAATCCTGCCTAAATAAGGCACATGATGATTGGCCAAGCCCTTAAGGAGCAGAGAAAAGGGTATGTCTACCCTTAAATGGCAGCATAATTGCTGTAAAATAAAAAACTAACTTTCAAAATGGGGTTTATACTTCCCTCGTAGAGGTGTTGTGAGACAGAGAAATGAAAAATGAGGCAGAAGCATCTACTCATCTGGTCTTGAGCAGGCTGCAAGTAATTCACAAAGTCCAAAATACTGACCCCAAATCTCTGTTCATGTAATTTTCTACCTGTGCCAACTGTGCATTCCAACTTTAGCTCTTCACCAAAACAGAGGTGTCCTTGGAGTGCAGCCTGGGCAAGCAGTCACACCATGGGCTGAGAGGGCTGCAAGCAAATACTGGGTTAGCAGGCAGAAATGGTTTTGGTCATCTTAGACTTGCTTTCTATTATAAATAATATGTATCCTCACCATAAAGGTCTGTTTACATTTTTCTTATTGCAAGGTGCTACTTTCTGATCTCTGGTGATACTACTGGTACTAGAAAACCAAAAGAAGCCTTGGGTTATTCTACTGGTAATTAAAAATGTATTTAACTGATGAGTATCTGACTTGACCATAAAATGCCACAATAGCAAAAAGTTCAGTATTTCCACATGCCAAGCATTTTTCTGCATAACTCTTCAACCAGTCAGAGCAACACCACTACGCAGGTCATGTCCTCCCTGAGGAAAAAACCCTAATGAACATAGGTATCAGCTTCTATGAGTAAGATTTCACAGAAGTCTCATTGGAGATGAGTTTTAGTAACATGCACACAGATGCAACATATTGGATAGGTTCTTCAGCTTTTTTTTTTTAATTCTTCCCCTGAGGTCCTAGTAAAAGCAGTGCTGATGGTCAAATGAGAAATCCTGTAAGTGGAGATAACACCTCCAGCAGCGTACCTCAGAGAGCTGTTGCACAGATGACTTAATGCCAGCCAAGCACTTACAGCAAGGTAGCACAGATATCTGCTGCCTCCTATTTCCTCTCCCTCCTACATTATTTTCAACAGAGCCATTTGCATCTTTTTAAATTCTACTAAATTATATATATATACTAAATTAGGATATATTGTCTGGAAAAAGCATTAAAGTGACCTGATCACTTTCTCTGTCTGTTGCTTGACAGCCAGAACACTACAACATCTGATTTGGGACTGTGTCTGATTCAATCAGTTTGTAAAAAAGAAAAAACACTTTTATTGAAGCATTTAGAACTTTCTTTTCACTGAGCCAAGTGCATCGTAAAAAGAAGAAAAATCTAATATCTACAGCAAAATAAAACAAAAATTGGCTGTATATATGTATCATTATATCAAATTCTCAAAATCACAGTAGTCTCATGCCAGGTTCTATCAAGTTTTTCTGATCTGCAGCAGACTCATATTTTCACCGTTAAATGGAAACAAATTATATCAAGTGATTTCATATAATAAAGCAGTTATAGGTCATTTTACAGCATTGACGTTTTCCATAATTTTGATTCTAGTTTTGAAAAAGGGAGTGGAAAAAGGAAAGGGGACACTTCAGATTTTCTTGATTATCCCATTCATTTTCTTTATCCTTGAGTTCTAAATTAGGCAGCTGTTCATACCTCTAATCATAACAATAAATCTATTCTTCAAACAAACCACATCCATGAAGTATTGCAACATCCTCTAAAAAACAAGTTTTCTTGGGCGTTTTGTATTTTTTAAACCATGAATTATACATCAAAGCCAAAAAAGAAGGGTTTACAAAATCAATTTATGCAGTCTTGATCAATTATTAATGTGAACCAAGGCATATCAAAGATTTTTTTTTTCTCCTCACTATATACTCTGATTCTACTTACCACTCATGGCACAACTCATTTTTGCACTGTATTTTGCTTTTGCTTTTTTTTTGTACATATTACATAAGGACTTCCTGTACAGCTAAGATAAAAGCTTATGAAATCTTCCGGTTTTTTTTCATCTTTTTCTTATTCTGAAAAGAATTGTATTGTCCTTGAAATCAAGACATTAATAATTGGCCTCCATAGTACTTCTAACACATACCATGTACTCTCAGAAAAATCACAAGCTTTCTATTCTGTAGCCACAGAGAGATGTTTCAGCAGATATTTCTCCTAGCTGATCTTGTGTAATAATAACTATCATGTATGTAACATTTATCAGTTATTATTTGCTACACAGTCAAGCACTCTGTTGCAGTCAAAACTATCAAAAATTCCTTGAAAAATGAGAAAAACAACAAAATTCCATGCTCTGGTGTTCCCTTGCTCTCCTGTTTTTGTTAATTAATCCTATTTAGTGTGCATCTGTAGAAAAAAAAACAAAACAGATATAATCAAAATAACATTTGATCTGTATCTAAACCGGCCAGAATTAAAAACATGAGGCACAGAATTAACGAGATGTTACATTTTCTTTGCAGAATTATCATGAAATATCTGTTATCTCCTTGATCTAGACAAATATTCACCACCACCCTTTAGTACAATAAAGCTTGAAGCAAATCCTGATGTTTAGACATTTGTTATCATAAATGTTCTTAGAGCTCTTCACAAATTTCCTTTTAGTGCCTGGATGATTTTTTTTTTTAACATGGTTTCTGTTCTTTTTCTGGTCTATCCTTCGTTCAGTAGAGGTGGCACTGCACAGGAAGCCATAGAGAACCATTAGGGTGAACCCCACTTGCTCAAACTTTTGCTGTCACCTCCAACAGAGTCAAAGTACCATCCTTACTATCTCAATGTGGCTTCCTAATTGCCATAATTTTTCTAAGCAAATTCAGGCAACTAAGAGGGACCCTTCACTTTGTTTCTTGGGGAGGTGAATACTGACCAGGCAGTCCAAATAAAGAAAAAAATTTACTTGAAGCTATTTCTAGAGACATACACCAATGTGTTGTTCTGTTCTCTCAGCTTATTAAAATATTTGATTTAAAATTTTTATCCTGAAAGACAGTTGAGCTCAAGGGCTCTTTGTCAGTGGTTTTACATTTTGCTCTAGTTCCCAGAGCTGAGAGCTATCTCAATTTTTGATGAGCTAGGATTTGGCTCTGAAACATGTAAGCATATTTGCCAGGCCACACCTGGACCACTGTGTTCACTTTTGGTCCCTGCTACACAAAAAAGATGTGGACAGGCTGGAGAGGGTCCAGAGAAGAGTCACAAAGATGATCAAGAGACTGTGAAGCCTGCCATACGAGGAAAGGCTGAGAGAACTGGGTTTGCTTAGCCTTGAGAAAAGAAGACTTAGAGGAGATCTTATCACTGTGTTCCAGTAGATAGAGACTCCTTTTCACAAGGAGTGACATGGAAAAGATAAGGGATAATAAGTTCAAGTTACTCCTTAGGATTCCAATTGGACATAAAAGTATAATTTTCCACAATGAGAACAATTAGCCATTGGAGTAATTTCCCCAGGAAAGTGGTGTGTTCCACAATATTGGGCACCTCTAAAATTCAGTTGGACATAGTGCTGGGCCATCTTGTCTAGACTGTACTAGAAAGGTTAGACCAGATGATCCTTGAGGTCCCTTTCAACCTGGTATTCTATGGTTCTATGACTTACTACTACAAAATAGTGGGGGTTTTTTCTTTCCTTTTTTTAAATCCATCAAGATTCCATTTCCATAGGAGTATCGGTTTTGCTGTTACTTAAAACAAGAATACATCTTTTTCATCCCTTCTTTCCCCAAAAAGCACATAGTCACCTTCTGAAGCAAACTTCAAGAACTTATTCTCTAAGTAATAGATGAGGTGCACCTCATCCTTGTTCAAAAGGCAGAGGAAACACTTCTCCCCAGAAGCTGGAGAGAGGTACTGTTCCCACCATCTTCTGAGCATGACATGTGCCGGGGAGCACCATGGGGCTCACAAACCTTCTGCCACCTGCAAGCACTAACAGAAAGAATATGTAGCAAAGGAAGTGCCAGAATATCCCAGAGATACCAATTTTCCAAGAGAAGGAATCCCTAATTTTATACACCAAAATTTTAATAAATGCTTAGGATTTTTTTTTTTTAATCTGTGTTTTTGCCGAAGAGGAACAGCTATTAGCTATGATTTTTAGACTGCACAGCTCTGTGTAAAGTTGTTTTCCCAGCCCAGTCTGTCTCAAACCTACCAATGCCATTGTACCTTTTCAGGAAATGCTATCTATCCAACAACCTCCTCCAGTTATCATAACGCATGTACTGTTCAATAAAAAATGGGATAGAAGACACACTGTTCACTTCTTAGTGTTCATAAAACTGTAGCTTATGAGTACGCAACTTTTGTCAATTAGGACATCTGCCTATCTTTGTGTTTCAGACTTTAATATTGCCACTTTGAATATTCTACATATTAGATAATCCCATACCCATTTCAAATATCTGTATGACGGTTGCCAAAAAGTACTGTATGCATTTGATAGCAATAAATGTGCTATACATATCAAGAATCAGTATATTTGTTTGCAATACACCTTTCACAGCATGGTATTCTTTCAGCACTCCCCATCACCATATGATGCATCTTAGCTCTTTTCATTTACATCCAAGTTAACAAGTTTGACTCACAATTTTAATGACCCACTCCTAGGTAGTCAATTTTACACTACGCATTTGTTTATACTTCAAACCTGGTTCCTGTACTTTTTACATTACCCTGCATTTTCATGGCCACATTAAATTACCATTTTTTAGTTTTCTTTAGATATGGTTTGGGGATAGAATTCACATTCACACCAGCTTGTTTCAGCAGCAACATCTCTGAAAGTATCAATTCCATTTCTTTCTCAAAGATATCCCCAAACACTAGAAAGTGACAACTCAATTATAGTAAAAAAATGTCATTTCAATAATGCATTTTCAAAAAGCATTTGAAAAGCCTCATATCAAGCAAAATAGAATATAAAAAAAATCACCAACAATATATTAGAATATTTGGCTATTGATTAACAAAATTTCTTTGCTAATCATAGAATCGTCAGGGTTGGAAGGGACCTCAAAGATCATCTAGGTGCAAAGCCCCTGCCATGGGCAGGGACACCTCCCACTAGATCAGGTTACTCAGAGCCCCATCCAGCCTGGCCTTAAAAATTTCCAGGGATGGGGCTTCCACCACCTCTCTGGCCAACCTGTTCCAGTGTCTCACCACCCTCATGGCAAAGAACTTCCTCCTAATGTCCAATCTGAATCTACCCACCTCTAGTTTTGATTCATTCCCCTAGTCCTACCACTACCCGACAGCCCAAAAAGTCCCTCCCCAGCTTTCTTGTAGGCCCCCTTAAGATACTGAAAGGCCACAATAAGGTCCCCTTGGAGCCCTCTCTTCTCTAGGCTGAACAACCCCAACCCTCGTTGGAGAGGTGCTCCAGCCCTCTGATCATCCTCGTGGTCCTCCTTTGGACACGTTCCAGCACGTCCATATCAATCTTGTAATAGGGGCTTCAGAATCGGACGCAGTAATACAGAAACAATAGTTAAAGCAACTTATAATTATGCTTGGAAATAATGTTCGACTTGATTTTCCAGGACTTAGGATTTCAGCATTTGTATTGTCTGCTGACTTCGTCACATCTGAAAAGACCATCCTTTCCTACAACCACTCTTAACAACAGGGACTCCATTTCCTGGAAATCTAGGTGAATCATTCTAGGAAGGACCACGTGTGGCTACTTTGTTAGACATGGGGAGTTGGGTATTTTTTTTTTTAAGCAGCCCTGAAAACATCTGTTCTCCCTCATTTATTCACAGTAGTTCATTAACAAGATGTTTTTAAAGAACAAAACCAAATCACTGGGATATATAGGTCGTGGTTTATAAAGCAGCATCAATTAAACATGTTACAAGATTATTCCCTCCTTGTGAGAGAATCAGTTATGTTTTGTGTTTCACTTTGAATAATGCATGACTGCTTGGATTAAAACAAAAGTATAGGTATGCTTTTTATGTCCTATTATCCATTTGATGTTTTGTAAGGAATTCCCCTTATGCTTCATCCACCAAAATCCGAAATTAGTGATAAATCCACAGATATCTAAAATGCTGCTGCATTTACATAACTTTCAAAGGACACAGCATAGTGGTTATTTGTGCTACTATATTAATAGTTATAGGATTTGTACCATATTTCACATATTAAAAACCGCACTTCTAAGAACTTAATTTCTGAGTAGTGAGAGGTTTTTTTCTCCCTGCTTCATACGTAGTTTGGCTTTCAGAAGAGTTCCTGAAGTAGTGGAAACTATCATTTTCTGAGACAGAAATATATTTTGGGGCATTTGCACATGGTCAGTGGCCCTGATGTACATGTGCACATTGGCAAAGTGGATTGTCAAAAATAAGTTTTGTGAATCCTCCCACATTAAACATTTTCAGTATGATAGCATCCAATTGTTAGTCACAGGAAGGACCAGACTACAAGACCTGAGAAACAGAAGGTTCCTATAAGACCCAGAAAGATTGACAGGCCATCTGTACTTCAAGGATGGGTCTCCTGGAAAAGCACATAGAAATGATGCACATGAGAAAATACTGCAAATGGTACAATGACAAACAATCGTAGCAGTCTCTTAAATGAAATGTTCTGCACATAAAGAGGCTCTAGCCAGCAGATCTTTTCTGTTCTTAAAATTCTTCATTGCCTATTACTGAAATTTTACAGGTGTCATGTACAGCAGTTGCATGTTTAAGGCACCCTATATAAGCCACTGAATTTCAACAGAGCTTCTAAAGTCTTGCAGTTTTAAAGAAATGTTATGTCAATCCTTCTATATATAAGCAAAAGTAACATTTTTTCATACAACCATAAGCACATGGAAGTATGCTTCTCTACCTTAAGGAATATTGTGAGAAAAGATGGCATCAACCATTCACTACCCCATTTTAAAATTTTGATTTTAAAAATATATTTTAAATAAAATGCACATTTAACAGAAGGGCTCGTGCTGACCCCTTAGGAGGAGCACAACCTGGCCTCGGGAACCCCTGCAGAGGCATTTGCAACCTGCTTTTTCTGCTGCAGGAACAGGGGGTAACCAGATGCCGCCACCACCAGAAAAGCTCCATAGGGCCTACTTCAAGACACGTGGCTCTCCCAGTGTTTACTTCAATAGATTTGGAAGGATCCAGACAATTCTCACCCCGCTGTATTGCACCTGTGTTTTCTGAAAGTAACAAAGGATGATCCACCTCACATCCACCTCCCACATTCAGGCTAGCATCACAAGGTGAAGACACTATGTGGATCAGCCTAGACCTCCCTTTGGGCTCCACCATGATGACAGTGAGTTGCATCAGCAACTGTGCTGGCCTGTGCAATCTCTGACATAATTCAGATAAAATAAATGTCTGTTCCAGGAAGCTCTATATTGCATATAACACAGAATAACCAAGAAATGTTAAGGGACAATGTTCTGTAGTTCCTGAGGAGACATTCAGAAGTATGCAGCAAATGTTAGTAATTTTTCCAGGCTGTCTTTTATTTGCTTTTTTTCCCTTGTTTGTTTAGGCTTTCAACTTTTGAACATACTCTCAAATTTCTCAAAGCTTCATTTATATTACTGAATTGCAGGTTCATGTCATCTTACTGGATTTAGTGAGATATCTACAGCCTGGTATATGCCTACCTTCCCCAAAATGAGATGTGCATTCAATCATGCACTTTGTAAGACATATTTTATGCTTCCATGTAATTTGTACAACTTATTATCAAGCTTACTGTCAGAGACAACAGAAAAACTGTACAGCTAAATATAATTCATTTTCCCTTTATTCTGAAAGGGAGGAATACCAAGAATATGAAAAGGTAATAAGCATGTGTTACTGATTTAAAATATTAAAGGAATTTATTCAAGGACTTTGAAATGTCACGGACATCAGGCTGTGAAATTATTATTTTGGTACTATATACAATAAAATATAAGGATGCATTAGTGCCATGCTGTATGACATTTCCCAAGCAATTACTTCCCCATATTCTATGTCAATGGGGTAACTTTCCACAAAATATCATTTACAGTTTTGTTTCTTTTGTGTATTATTAAATGAAAAAGCTATTAATAGCTTTATCTCCCCAGCTCCATAATGGTCAAATACATTACACATCTTGATTAAATGCATACTTTCTTAAATAAAATAAGTTTATGTATTTCCTAGTTTGTTTCTCAAAATTTTCAGACACTATTATGAAAATCAAAATACAAGTAGAAGGTCATTTCTGAACACATACTGGACAACAGAGAAAAGTGGAAAATATATATTGAAGATATTTTCTGAGAAAAAAATGTTTTCATTGATTGCATTGATGCTGTTTCAGAATATGCAAAAATGAACATACAGGTTAAAAATCCCAAAGTTCTAATTTCACTTGCAGGACCTGCCTTAGTAAGGTGGAGAGGTGGGGCAGGCAGACTTTGAATCACCAGTCCTTTAAATGGACATAGCACAAATACTAACAGTGCCGCAGCTCCAAAACCCACTGAAGACCAGTTAATGTCCATCCCCTTAGAAGCACCCCTTGACCCAGGGAGCTGCCCTGCAAGGCTCCCCAGGTGTGAGCCACCCCTACAGCAACCATCCTTGTGCAGCCATCAACCCCCAAATCCCTCTCCTCTTGGGCTGCCCAGGGCCCAGCCCACCCCAGTTAGCCAATGATCTCCTTAGAGGACCTATAGAGGTGACCATGTATAGCTCTGATCATCCTGAACATAGACATCTCTTCTTCAGTCTGCGTCTTCTGTTCCCCAGGCTGTGAGGGTTTTTCAGCCCCATGGTTTTGTTATGCCTGAGCTCCTCCTATAAGGTGTTTCCTCAATGCCTCGCTCTCCTATTTATGGATTTAATTGAGTAATACAGGAAAAAATTTAGACTTATGATAACCTCTTTGCAAATCACATGCAGGCTTTTATTGTGCAGTTGTATAATTTATTATGGAAGTGATTAATATATTCAATATGCATTTCCTCCTAATGACTACTTAGTAATTGATTCATAACACTATCACGGTATTTTCCTGCAAAACAGGAGAGGAATAGCAGGGAAATTGACGGAGCCCTGCAACATGTAATCAGTCAGAACTGCTTTGCCTTCCACTTAGGCAATAAGCAAACACAATATTGTGTAATAAGTCATGCCCACCATGTTTCTAGGCACTATACTAATGACTATACTTAACATACATGTAAGTTATTATACCTTAACTCAGATCCTGCAGTGCCTTATTACAATTTCCCATTTTTAAGTACAAGTGGAAAAACAAATTAAAGGAAATTCTTTACACAAAAACATGGACTTCGTTAGAAACCCAAAACCATAAAGCAGCAAAAAGCCCTGAAGTGCTACAACTTTTTATAATTTATGTAGAATACTATCAGCATTTAAAAGCAGCTCTCAGGCTGGGACCCTACTGTCCTAGCCACAACCAATGCATATAAGCCTTTATAAGCCCTACGCCAACCTTTTCATCCAGAAGATGATCTAAAGGTAAAAAGAACCCCCTACACATTTGCAGCGAACACAAAAGTAGCAAAAGAATATAAGGATCCATTAGCTTCTCCTGCTGCTTCACCTGCCCAGATTTCAACTAAAAGAACAGTTAGAGAGGTGGGAAACAGCAGTTGAGTTCTGACCCATCCTTTTTAGGCTGAGAACAGCTTGTTCTACCCTTCAGTACTTAATACTGCAGCTTGTCACTGAAAGCATTCACTCGGTCTTTAACTTTGATCTCCTCCACAGTCTAATTAATGAAGTTCAGAGCAGGGTTTATTAATGTCTATAATCACTGTCTAGGGCAGTGAGGCAACCATAGAGAGAGTGACCACAGAGGAAAGAAGCAAGGAATATTTCACTGCTCTTCTGAGCAGAACAAAACCAAATCAAATCAAACCCCTGCTCCTCCCCCACCACACTCAATCACTGTTCAGGCACACAAAAAAATGGAATGTTCAGACAGAAAAAAACCTGCCTTGTCACTTTTATTAAAACAAGAGTTTTGACGTCAAATGAAGGTATGTTAAATGCAATGGAAACGAGACCTGAGAGGATAGGTGCTTGGGAGATCAATGAGTGAATGGAAGACTGAGAGTCATGTGCTGCATCCAAATGAGGAGCATCATGTATAGTGCATCTGTTCACCTTACATAAAAGCAGATAAAAATTGCTTTTAAAACTGCAGTTTTTCTTTTACATAAC
This sequence comes from Brachypteracias leptosomus, assembly GCA_013401335.1. Lineage (NCBI taxonomy): Eukaryota > Metazoa > Chordata > Aves > Coraciiformes > Brachypteraciidae > Brachypteracias > Brachypteracias leptosomus. The sequence goes on from VYZX01032116.1 coordinate 10,974, forward strand.
AGGCAGGTAAACCATTTGTTTCAGTTTATGACTAACTAGGTTTTCTGAAAGATAGAAAACCAGTCAAATCCACAGATTTTGTGGAAGTATAGATTCCTAACCATCATCACATGAAAGATGAAAAGGAAACCAGACCACCTCTTCCAGATGACATGTACAGATTATTCTGGAAATAATCTGAATTAGTAGAAACAATAGGTGTGTCCTTAAAACTCTGATCATCTGATTTGTAGGTTGCACAGCTCTTCCCACAGGGAAATGCATGACTTCACAGCACTGAAACAAAAATAATTGGTTTTAGACAGGCAAGACCACTAGGTTTGCAGGATTTTTCTCTCTGTGCATGCAACTGCTTTTTAAAAACAACTTAGAGTGAGTTACTGATAGACTGCCATTGATTTATTGCAAAAAACATTATGACTGCCCATTTCTCTGCATCTTAACTTCAAACTAGAATACAATTCAGTTAAACACACGTCCATATATGACTGTTATCTTGCTGCAGTATGGAATCCTTTGAGAAAGAGAGGAGAGAGAATGCAAGAGCAATGAAATAAATTACTCCTATGATGGAACAATAACAGCACAGTACACCTACTTGCTCAGGAAGCATCAAACAATGCTCTCAATGATTTTGTTTCTCAAACATGTTATATATTTAACCACACAAATACATGTGTTGTATTATATGAGTTTAACTAAAAATACAAAATAAGGTTGAAAGTGTTATCAAAATCCCCAGGAAGTTCAAATAACAGAGGAGTTATGGTGCAAATTCGACCAACTATTTATCAAGAAAAGATGATGAAATACTGAGTTGATTGATGATTCAATATAATAGATGATAATTAATAAGACAACATATTTTCTCAACAAATTATCTCTGATAATAGAAAAAAAGCATATTTCTCTGTCAACAGAAAGACAGATTCATAATTACTGGAAGAGGTAAAGAAATTACTTTTTGGTCAAACATGCAGCAAAACACCAGAAACTAAATATTCTTCAGAATGTTCAGTTGCTGCAATAAAGCAAAAATTTGCTTCTGAGAGTAAAAAAACCCCAAAACTTATGCACCAACACACAGAACAGAGCAGCCAGAGCAGCTATCCTGAAGATGGAAAGCACATGAATGTATCTGATCATGATCAACAGATTTCTTTTAATAGAAGACCTCTAGGGAATGGGAAAAAGCAGAAATTGGCTGATGAGATGAAGTCATCTTCAGCAGGAGGCCTATATAAAGCATAAAACAGCCTTCATACTATTGAAAATTAAGTATGTCTAATGATAGCAATGAAAGATTTCCTCTGTGTGCTTTTTGCTATTCTGATGATCAATTTGTTTCCTACTTTGTAGTAAACAATCTAATTTTTGCAACAGATAGATGTCTCAATCTTATTCTTGTAGATAGTTATCGTAAGTGCCTCCTAAACCCAAGATGGGCATCGTGAACTCTCTTTAAGTGTTAAGCTCAGATACATGCTCAAAATGTGTATATGCAATTCTAACCACCCAATATCCAACTTTCTATTATTGTCAAGTGCTTTTTATTTTAAGGTACAGACCTTTAGAGTGTATATCCTTCATTTTAATTAAGTTCATCAGTAGTTAAGGGCTCCCCATGACTTTAAAGATGAAATGCATATTGCACACATCCTTGCCTCCTTGGCTCTACCAGATTGCACAGCAGTTCCCAACATGTTAAGCAGCTGCACAAACTCCTCCAGCACCATGTGCTTCACACCTTGTATTAGCCTCGCTGCCCACTTTCAAGAGCACTTCTACATGTTTTCACTGGAATGTTTTTGCCACGCAGCCTGGACAAGCAGCAGGACAATCTGCATACATTCCCTGTCATCATGATAATTTAACACAATTAAAAGAAGGGGAATACTGCTTGCTTTTCTCTGCTGGATATCTCTTGAAAACCACCACAAGATTTGCTCTTGTGTTGTTGATGGTTTTTTCCCTAGTCTCTAGCTATTTCTAAAAGTGTGTACATATTTGCTTTAATAGCTTAGGAATAGACAGTCATCATTTTATTTCTCATTTTCAACTGCTGATCAAAGTTTTCCACAGTGTGGAGTTGTAGGTTTTGGGCTTTTTCTTTTTCAGACAAAACACTCTGAAAATATATCCTTTGCACACTAAGGATTTTTGGCTCTGAAGCCACAAAATTGGACAACAGGTTGTCAAATGGTATAAAATAAACTTCGCTGCAAATGTGCCAGCTCACTGAGTAGGAAACTTGCCAGAAAACTGTTTCTTAATCGTTTTGGAAGGATTCTCTGAAACTAAATATTCCTGGCCACTGAGTTTGCAGAAGGGAGAAATGGGGCTCTAATCTCCCACACTAATTCATTAGGTAAATGAAGTTCAGGTTTTCTTGTGAAGGAAATAAAAAACCCTTTAGTACTGTAAATGAGATATCCTCAGGATATATTTTTTGAAACACCTCCAGCAGGATCATTTCAAGTGGTTAAGGCCATTGAAGTTAAATAAAAGGCCCACAATACACGCAATTGTTCCTAACTTGGATTAAAAAGGTGAAATATGCGATGTGTTTGTCAAAACATTGGTCTCTTTTCTCACTCTTTTCTGCATGAATTAGCACAATATCACTCTGAAAATAAAAGGAAATTCTGCAAAAAAACCAACAAAACTTCTAATCTAAAGCTTCTGATGCTGGAAAAACTTTGAGAAAACTTATTTTTGGTAAATTCTCAAAAACTGGCAGAAAAATTAGAAGAAAGAAGTGTTTATTCCAGCAATGCAGGTAACATCATACATTCAGTATTCTTTTTGCTACAAGAGTACTTGCATGAAAAGAAACCAGTATCTTCATATCTGGTTAGGAGAAAAATATTTTAAAAATATTTTTCCCTAATAAATATGCAGATCTTCTGGGCCAAAACTAGCTAGAAATTCAAGCTCCAAGTCAACAAACATTAAAATCATGTCCTCAAAACATACTTTTTATGGATAAAGGAATTTTTAAGAAGAAAAGGCTTTAGTTTGAAATTATACTTCTTCCTGACATTCCATCTTGTCAGCTCATCTTCCATTTCTATAAATCATTAGAAATAATTATCAGAAAGATTAAGACTTTGTAAAAATTATTTTAAGCTTACTTAGAAAATTCCTTTATTTCATTACTGAATAATAATCTTGAACATGACATCTGAATTTAGAATGTAGCAAAGTGAAAATATTCTAGAAGTCTAAAATTCTGTAAACCAAAAATGCATCTTATTACTCATTGCTTCCATTCATTTGTAAATTTACCCCTGAATTTTATGCCAAAACATTTTACTATCTTAAATTCCAACACTGTTAATAAAATCTTTTGTTGAGAATCTTAGAAACAAATACTCACCACAACCCAGCCAAATTGACTTATATAACACATCAAAAATGGCAACATATAAAGAAAAGCACCAGTGTGTCCTTATTTTACATCAATGAATACCAAATAAGACATACAAAAATGAAACAAAAATAAAAGCTGGCAACAGTTAAGGCCAGGCATTTCAAAAAACCAATGTGATAACTCCACTGTAGTATGAGAAATCTTGTTTCTGCAGTCAACTGAAAATAAGTTAAGGAATACAGAAACAGCAATTTAATGAAAAGAAATTAGATATGAAGAGTGAAATAATGACAGATACTGCGTAATAAAATCATATGGCTTTTTTCTGATAATGAACTGGTTCAGACACCATTCCCCTGATCAGGTACTATGGCACTTCCCAACTTCAAGGCTGGATGTCACACAGGGCACTGGTTCAACAGTGGCAACTGGGGACTATATAAGCCTGCACTTAGACTGCCTGTGACAAGAATATAGAGAGGCTGGATAAGAGAAGTATAGGAAGAATCTTCTATTCCTGACATTTTGAAATAATGCTATTCCCTCATACTTGATAAGGAGAGGTGGTACTCTCCAGTTTTGATCAATAAGTGAAGAACCTTCCACCTACAACTTGACATGACAGAGCTGAAAGCATTCATGTAATAAGATCTCAGTGGTGTACAAGATTTCAAACAGAAGACACTACCTGTCCTACAGAATTTTTATGACTACATGTACAGCATATAGGAGAGATGCAAGCAAAAACTAGGACAATGTGGAAGCATACTAAGCATTAGTACTAATGGTGATCATTGGTCTGAACACACCTCCAACATATTTTCTGTAAGTATCATGATAAAGTCTGTTTGGGGGCAGACACAAAGGGAATGATGAAATCAGCAGTTATAGTAATATTTAAGGGCTCTCCTCTACAGGAGAAGAGGGTTCTGCAATTTGGCTGTTCCCGGTGAGATGCTGACAGATGCAAATGGGGTGACATAAAGGGTGAAGCAGATCTGAAAAAGAGGCCTTCCAGGAAATATAGGAATATATTGTCCAGCTTAGAGAAATAAGGGAAGTAAGCTAGTTATCAGAAACAAAGATGTTATCAGTGACAAGACTGAAAGACACACAATGACATATCATATATATTACAGAACTGGATTTTGGTTTGGATTATTTGGGGGTTTCTTAGTTTGTTATTTTTTGTTGGTTTTGTTTGTTTGGTTTGTTGTTGTTTTTTTCACTAACACATTGATAAATATTTATTTTGAGAGGCCCTTTGATGTAAAGATCAATATATATGAGAACCTGACAATGCAATCACAGGAAGACAGATAATTAGTAAATAGTGGTTGAGGAAAAATCTAAAAAGTATGTATAACAGAGGGACGTAAAAGACAGTTTTTATAGTGGAACAGTGGGTTTCAATTTTGTGAAACCCCTGATCCTAAAAATGTCTTCTGAGGAGTACATGTTTGCAAATATTCAGAGCTTTCTGCTTAGTACATGCTTCTTCCCCAAACTGTAAGCAATAAGCTTTAAAAGTGATGCTAATCTTTCTGTATGTCATCTTATTCCTACTGACAGGTGGAAACAGCAACCTGCAATGCTTCCTGGAACAGACAAAGCATGAGGTGTTCAATGTTAAAAAAAGCAAAGTCACAGCACCTTAAAGCCAACTGAAATAATTAAGAAAAAAAAATCCCTAGAAATTTAGAATTGACATATAATAAAAGGAGTAAAAAAACCCCTCATCATTTCACACGCCCCTTTCAAAAATGTTTATTTATTAAAAGATGCATTAAATCATCATCAGTTTTCAAAATATTACAGTTAACATTTCTCTATTCTTCTGCCTCTTACAAATACTTAACAAAAAAGTACTGCTATACAATACCATCTATGCTGAAGCCTACTACCTCTATGGCATCAAAAGAAGTTCCCTTTCCCAATTTGACAGCTGCTGTTAAGCTAATCTGTGCTTTTGTGGATCCTCAGTTAAACACTGCAATCTCAAAGTCAACATTTTTCCTTATGAATTCAGCAGCTGGAAAATCAATTTATCAATCAACAATTAAACCCCTGTTACTTCACATATGTATTTTAAACAGTTACTTAAGAGGTGAACAAAAAAATGTGTTACTGCTAAATATTTCCCTGGATAGTTTATACTTCAAAGTACATTTCACATTCTAAGGAATGTGTAATCTGCTTACAGTTTTTCAGATTCAGAAACTTTGCCAGTGTTGCAAATAGTTGCATGGAGATTTCTGACTCCCCTTCACCTGCTTCTTAGGCTACAAGTATGATGACCTGAAAGCTACCAAGCACTGCTGTCCTGGGCCAGGTGAATTTCCAGCCACCTACAATGCCTGCGATTAATTCTAGTGACATGAACAAAGGTGATTTTAGTTGTCATGTAGAAAGTGAATATGGGTATAAATGCCTGGGAAGCACATAAAACAAGCTACTCAAGACTTCAATCAATGTTAATATGCTTTTCTGTTAGAAATACATAGTGCAATAAATACAGTGCATTACTCAAAAGGTGCAAAGGGCTAAATTAAAAGCACAAACTTAAGCTCAAAACAAATCTGATCAAGGTTACAAATACTACACAAGAATTGGAGACAAAAAAAAGCAAGAAAAAGCATTAGAGATCTGACAAAATTGGGAAAACACCAGTTTGTGATCCTTACTAGCTGCAGTAAATCTTATTCTAATAGACTTGTTTAATAAAAGTCATGGTGATTTAATCCATTCTCCACACTGTCTCATTCTGCCTATGCTATGGTGTGGTGATTTACACTACACTTTCAACTGCAAGTACGAAACTTGTGAAAATCTTGTCCATCCCAATATAACCCAAATGAACATTTCCTCCGCTGTTACTGAGGAACTACTAAGGAAAAATGCCCAAGGCAGTGTCAAAGCACCTTTCTAATACATCTGACAATTTCATAATTCAACATGATAAAGAACAATAATTAGCTTGTAAGCAAGTCCCATGCTCCTCATGTCTTTCTGCCTGATAGAACAACGTTCTCCTGTCAACAACAGTTTCTGTCCAGGAGCCCCATCCACATATTTGTCAGATTTCATCTGAAGACATTTCCATAGAGATTGATTTACTTATTTCTTTCTAAAGCAGTATCTTCTATCACAACATCACATGCAACTGCAGGGTAACACTATGTTTGGAAAGCTTAAATACAGTCACAATACATCCTTTGCTGAACACATCAATCTTAAAAACTTGGATGAATTAATATTGAAGCAGCAACCCAAAAGTTTTGACTGTAAGGAAAACAGACCACTAACTGTATATTGTTTTAACACAGAAATCAGTCTTTCATTAAGAGATTTTAATCAGCAACGAACTTAAAAGGTTTGATAGATTTGGTTAGTATATAATAATATGTAATATAGGTGGAAGATTAGAGACATTAGTTTACTAAGCAAAACTAAAGTTATAGGCAAGAGGAGAAAAGACCATGTCACCCAAAGATAGTCCTGATAAATTCTCAGATGCAGCATGAACACAATGTATTTCAGCCATATGGACAAATAAATACATTATGGAATGTGATGATGTATACACAACTATATATTCTCAGTACTTCGGTCCACTAAGGACTATGTACAGAAGGAGATTAGTCTGAACTGCATTTACAGATAAAACCCCCATATTCTGTCCACAATTTCATTCCTATTTCACAGCACATGCCGAGAAAACAACCTTTCTCTCTCTTTCTATGCTTCAGCTAGACTGCTGGTAACAGGCTACAAACAGCTGCCTACCTCTCAAGGAGATTGTGGGGAAACAACTATTTATTAGTATTGGGGGGGCTGGGGGGGGGGTGGATTTGAGACCTTACAATAATATCATATCACAGAAGATCAAAACATTAACAATCATTCCAAATGACTTCAGAAAATCTGCAAGTGGAAAATGTACAAATCTACTCCATTTAGTATTAATATAATTTGCAACTTTGTGCATAAAGATATACCTTCCAAAAATTTCACAGAGTAGGATCTGTGAAATTTTTACAATTATGAGCTGAAACTGCTCAACAAATTATTCTGTTATTTTGAGATCACTCACTCATATTGATGTATACAAAGAATTGGTCAGTAGTTTCCATTTATATTATAGCCAGTAGCAAACTCAATATTACAAAATAAAACCAAACAAAACAAGGAATTCAAGACCCCCTGAAATTCATGATCACCATTATTTATGTTAACTAGTCATATTCTGAGAAGTGCTGTAAGCAGGTGGTTACATCTTGGATATTTTAATCATAACAAAATAATTCATTTTTGCCAAACTGGCAAAGAGGTGATGTGCCACACAGCTGGCAAGAGAGATCTAATAATAAAAATTAAATTAAAAATCCAGCAGCACAGGTACTTAACTGCATCCATATATTATATCCAGTTATTACCCAGAGAGGTAAAATAGGCTAAGTGACACAAGCCTTACTGCATTCCCAGACAGCAGTTCCTCTGCTCTGAGATTAATAACTTTGATATTTATGACGAGTATCCTGTTGTTTTGACCATCCTTACATTAACAACTCCATAAAACAGGTCCTAGAACACTGGTTGGGAACATTTTTATTTTTGCTTATGTGTCTCCTGCACAAGGAAACTAGCCTTGCTGTAGCCTGTCCCTGATGACATGCTCCAGGACTGGATGAAGTGGTAGCATCAGAGGAACAGATATCTGGTCATCAGACTAGAGCTATGTGGGTGCCATCTGTTTAAGGGGCAACTAGAGGAGCAACTCTTGCCTTATTTCATTTCTAGTGATGTTAGTGAATTTTCAAAAAGGACTAAATTTAGACTTAAGGCTACAGCTGCATCTTAAGCCTTAAGTACTGAGACAGAAAACATGACAAATCACCTCTTGCCCCATCTGTTGATGTGACACCACAAGCTGAGGACATTTTATTGGAGATCAAATCCACATATCTTCATTTTATGCCCAGCTTGTGATGTACTTTATGTATTTTTCAAAATCTCTCTAGAGACAATGTCAAACCATCAGAGTGGGAAAGTGGGTACAGGTTATGAGGAGACCAGCATGGTCACGTGATATGGATTAAATTGTAGGTTATTGAATTCCCTGAATTATGTAAAGTAGCTGGGGAATGAACAACCTGTAGTACCATCCACTCAAACATCTGTACCCTTCCTTTGGAGTTTCCATTGGTTCCAAGGCTTGTTGCACAGTGTATAACATGTTCTAAATAAATATTAGGACACTTTGATGAAAGGAAAATAAATATCTCACATATAGTGTAGTTAGAAGCATGGCTACTCACAAGATTTTAGGTTGTACAAGGTATAATAAAATGAATAGTGGAGACTAACAAGGTCAAAGAAGTTATCAAAGCTGGGAAGGAAGGAGAATGATGGGGAAGTCAGGACAGATTATTTACTTCTGTAGACAAACTTGAAATTTAGAAAATTTAAGCCCAGGTGAGGCCATAAATTTCAACTGGACCAGAAATAAGCAGAAGGAAGAGGCTGGAATGCTTTCTCCTACTAATGAGAGCCTGTGTGTGCAGGGGTCCATTCTGGGGAGCTGTGGATGAGGCAGCCCATGCCCCATGAGACTGGCACTGCTAGCTGCAAGGGGGTTACTTCAGCCCAGCATGGATTGGCCATGCCAGAAATGCACCTGCTGCCCATGAGCAATGGCAAGGAGCACCCTTCCCAAACCCTGCACTGCTGCTTCTGCTATGAGGGCTGGAGCTGTAAAAGGGATGAGTCACTTATGCAGGGCACACAATATACATCACATGCTGCTGTATACAACAGGAGTGTAAGTAGATATGATAATGCAGTTATTTCAGGCTACCACCAACCTGCAATGATTTAGAAGCAATAACTCAGAGGTTAAAAAAATAAAATACAACACAATTTTTTCCTTAAATGGGAACAGCTAGACAACTACATAGGCACAGAAAATGAAATTATTAGAAGTTAAATTACATTAATTTATATTAAGCTCAGTACCTTTAAAAAATACATATATACATAAAGTCCTTTTAGGATTCAGGTGTCCAAAACTTTTTGCCCTTTCGGAGCCTCTGTCAGGTTCAGCAACATGGCTGCTCAAAGTTTGCTCATTTTACTTCTCATCAAATCAGAAATTAATTTTTAGGTGGGTTTTTGTTGTTGGTTGGTTTTTTATTATGGCTGGGTTTTTGTTGTTGTTCTGTTTTTTTCTTCTTCCCTCCCAATTCTTCCCTTTATATGTCTCTACTAAAAAAAACCTTGCTACTACTTTTTACCAATATGCAAAAATATTTTCTTTTTAGAGACATGTAGTGTTAGGTTTACAGTTGGACTCAAGCTTAAAGGTTTTTTCCAACCTAAATTATTCTGATTAGTTTCTTTAAACACTTTGCTGAATCATGACAGAGTAACCTCAAATGAGGAACCATGAAGACTTTTTCTATGAAACAAGGACATCAAGGTTCACTTAATTCAAATCAATACACAGACATTAGTAGTACTAATGTTTTTTTCCCCTAATATTCAACTACTCTCTTATTATCTAACGCATCTTTCCCTCTAAGTGAATTTACAGTTAAACTTGCTGTATCACTTAACCCCTCCAGAGAACTTAACTCTATTCTTAGATAACCCTTTCTGATACCTATATTGTTTCAGAGGGTTTTTCCCCCAAAAAACCCCCTTAGTTTACAATCATACCTACATCTGAAAAAGCTTTCTTAAAACTTCAAGAAATAATATACACTGAAAGTTGTTGTTTGTTCTTCTTACCTTTCAAGTAACACACAAAATTCCAATTTTCACAATGTTTCTACACTGAAATAGTCTTATGCCCTACTATGCCAAGAAACTGCTTAGATTCTTCACATCTCAAAAGTTTGGGGGTCCAACCAATATGAGCCACTTCTCCACATCCCTGCAAAGTGTGCAGTAAAGGACACCAGAGTAGCACGCACTACCTGCAAGACCCATCATTCTTCTTGAGTAAGTTTCCTCTCCTATAGGAGCCTGCAGACAGCAGTTACGGTGTATTCCTGGATTCAGAGACACTTGCTGCTGTTTAAGGCAGTGTCTCTGCACGCTCTTGGAGAGGACACAGAGAAGGGAGCACCAGGACAAAAGTCAGCAGCAAGATGGATTGAAAAAGCTGAAGGGTGTGACTTAGTATTAGGGAATGAAAGGTAAAGCACAGAAAACTGGATACATGGAGTTAGTTTCCTAGAAGATGCAATTAAACACTTGCTGCTTCCAATTTCGAGCACACAAATTCTCAGGTGTCTCACATCACTTAAAAATGATCATGCTTCCTTTCAATACTTGCACCCGTTAAGAATTGTGAACAGAGGTGATTCAAAAGCTATTACACGATTTTCATGGCATCAACAGGTAAAGTGGTGATGTAACACAAACACTGAGATAGTTATTTTCAGTATCGCTTTTGTGTTACAACTAATGAATTGCATATTTACCTACAAAATAGGCAACAAACGGTTACCTTCAAATAGGGACTTTTGTCTAATTTTATCCTGTAGGGTTTTTTTAAAAAAAGTAGAAGAAAATGTAATCTGAAATTCTGCGGGGTGGGGAGGGGGTGTTATGGGGGCTTTCTGCAGCGTCTGCAGTTAACTCCTTTTGTTCTGTATACATACACAAATTAAAATTATCTTTTCAGAAAAAAAGGTCCATATGAAAGTACTCTGGCAAATGAAATGAAGTGCTCGAGTTGAAATACAGGTTTTTGATCTAATCACCTCCACATAACCTTATACATATGCTGCTGTTAAAAGGAAAACCTAGCTGGAGCACTACAATTCAGCCTAGACAAACTGTATCAGCAGAAAAACAATTCTGGAGAACATAAATTTACAGTGGAAGTTAATGACCTTCCTAGAATATATTCAGAAACCAACATAAAGAAAGCAACAATATATTTTCTGTTATTCTTGGTAGTTTAAAGTCTTTAAATCAATTCTTCACTTATTGTTAGGTGTTTCTCCTCCAAAACACTACACAAAGAAAATTAACTGTATAAATAATGGTTTAATTAATTGACTTAAAAATCAGTCCCTCTAGACTACCTGGCAGATAAGTATCAAAAGAAATACAATACCTAAAACAATTAGTGAAAAGTTCAAAAGTTCATTCCTACTTGGAAACAGCATTTAGCAGTCTCCAAATCTTTTATTTTCCATTAAAACTGAAAGGCTTAAAACCCCATCTCTTAGTGATTTCCTATAAAGACGCAAAGCCTGCACCTCCACTCAGCAGGGCTGAGGCTCAGCGTGTTCCCCCTCCACTATGTCCCACCTGTGTGTTGGGGAGAAGCAGAGGCACAACACTCTCAAGCACCCTCCAGCTCCTGCTTACAGGTCTACCACAGCATCTGTCCCTGTAGAGGGGATCATGGGCCTTTGGGCAGCAGTGGCTGTTGATGCACCTTGAGGGTCCCAGTACCCCAGGGGTCCTCAAAGGATCAGGATGTGCTGACCAAAATGAGGTCCTGGTGCTCAGCTGCCCTAGAGATGAGGCTCAGCCACCTTCCCTCTGCTGTCTAAGACATCATACTACCAGAAACGGTAGTATTTTGATCCTTTCTTTCCACAGGATCTAGAAAGAAATAGGTGGGAAAATGGGAATGTAAACACAGCAAATATGGCTAAAACATGATCTGAGAAGAGTGCAGCCTGGGTGCTATTTTAGTCAATCCCTGCACACATTTCTGTGCCTGCATAAGCACCCTTCCCCCAGCAATGAATTCCATCACCTACTAGTTTCTATAAAGATAGTGGAAAAAGATACTGTTCTGTATGAGCAGAAGACCAGTTACCTTTACAGGTTTTCAGATAAGAACAGACATACATACACATTTATTATTGCATAAGGTTGCATTCAATAGTCTCATTAGAAAGCACACCAGCAAGATCAAGGGTAGGATGGTAATTCTGATTTTAATTTTAAGAGTTCTGCAAACACATTGGAGTACTTAAAAAGTGCTTTTGCAAATGAAGACACAGAGACAGATTCTATAAAATGCCACAAAGGCATTCAGGACACAATACTTCAGAGGCCTGAGCATTAGTTTCCATTTCCAAGTGAAAGTTTTGCAGGTAATCTCTTAGCAACATTTGTAAATCCCATTGAGCATCTTCCCAAATTCCTTGTAAAATTTTGGCCAAGTGTGCTTATAGCCAGGAACTTTTGTTTGAGCAAAGTATTTCTGGCACCTAAAAAAGGTACTTAACTGCCAAGTGGAATCTACAACAGCATCTAGATTCTACTTCTCATTGATTTCTTTAAGTGCTTAAGCATAGCTTTAAAGTTTCAGTGGTATTGTTTTCCTTTTGTTGTCCATGGATGCAAAATCAGGATCTTTAAAGGTGATCCAGACTATAGTACCAGTTCTATATTTTATTAGGTATATGAATCAAAGTACCTTGAACATATATAGATATACATTTCTGCTTCCTTTCATTGTTTAGCACTTGTTATTCAAGAAATACACAGATTACATGAGAAAATAGATAGCATAGCTTACAAACAAATTCTGCATGGAAATCCATATACAAAGTTTTCATTGTAAGCCAATCTTGCAGTGATGACATTTAAAAAGACAGAAAGTTACATTCAGACACGACACTGTTAGGGAGTAAAATTATAACAATAAATGCTTGTATGATTTTGGAGGAGAGAAGGCAAAAATTGAAGCATATTAAGAATTTGTCAACACTATTCTCAATAGCACACAAAGCAAGTTGCCCTCACGTCTGCCATTCCCATGGTTTGGTTCATGTATCCCAGAGCACTCTGAGAAAGTGAACTCGACTCAACTTGACAAAAATAGATAGGGCATCTTCCAAGATCATGCCAGATACTCTCTATTCCACATTAGATGTGTTCAGCAGCCCAGAGCTAGTTCAAAGGAAACCCCCCTGATATGTTGTCCTAAAGTATAGACATGGGGTCCTCAACACCCAGCATCTTGCCCTACAGATCTGCTTCTGTTGGGCTGTCCTTTGTGCTAAGGTAGGCATTATCTAACATCACTGTCATGGCAAGGGAAGAAGATGCATCACACATTAATGGGAAATTAATTGTTAAAATCCTCTAAGCTTCATAAACAATCTGTAACAAGCTTTTCACAAGGAATTGTTCTGTTCATACCTCCAAAGAAAGCTAACTGTTGGCTTTAGCAGTCCATTAATAGAGAGTATTGCAAAGGATGCCTATCTTTCCTGCTAAAATTAAAAAAACTTTATGCTTAGCCCAAGTTCTATTATTTTCCATCTTAAACAATGTCTCTCTAATCCTGAATTGTTCTATCTCTCAATATCCTAATAGTGGCTCACATTTTCTGCTACACTTTTTCTCCTTAAGGTCCTGGATTTTCTTATCTAACACTTAAAACTGTTTAACCAATTTAACTAATTTTCATAGAATCAGCACATCAATAAACTGAAGAATATTGTTTTTCAGGTTCCCACTGAGAAGGTAAAACTCAGCTGTCTAATGCAGGAGAGATAAAATACACTGTATCAGTCAACTCAGAATGTTGCAGAGGAAAATGGTATTTGATGCCCTTCACAAAGTACGAGAAGTTACTCCCAAAGCCTCACATCCACATTTGTGGTCACTGTTAGTAAGGGCACTGTTGGAAGACCACAACTCATCAGGAGGAGACAGCTGCTAGGAAGCTTGCAGTCAATTTTGATTATTGTAGACTTCTTGCAAATTACTTGACAGGGTATCATCATGGACATTCAGACTACAGGATTTGGGAAATCAGAGACAAGGACTCATATTTTAGTCATAATGACAAGATGGCTTAGCTGAGAATCAAGGTCCAAAAATAGGCAGGGTGGAGTGGAAGTCTACTTAGATAGTAATTCAACCCAGGAATTCAACCCATAAAATCACTCGGGAAAAAAGTGGAGGTGGGGAGAAAAAGTGAAGGGCCAGGAAGTTAAGTAGATGATGTTTATATCCAGCTCCCTTGAGAAGCTCAGGCAACTGTAATAGCAGCCAGGCATTTCAGAAGCAGCCATTTTAAAAGCAAAAAGCCTATAAACTTAGCCTTGTTTTATAGTAGACTGAGATGAAGATTATTTCATTTAATCAAGGCTATGGAAAAATTACTTACAAGTCTACCTAGTCAGTTATGTTAAATTTGAAAGATAACTGCAAATATATTGCAAAGAGTAACGCTGCTGTAAAATGCTGCCTGATCTTATACACATAGGCATTCAATTCCACTCTACTAGGTAAACAATCGTACCCTGACATTAGGCTACAAAAAATGTGAAGAGGATCTTTTTTCTGTCAGAGCTTGCCCGTTAAGGCTTCCATGATGTGAACTGCTGAATAAGCCACACTGATCATAATATAGAAACTGCTGTTTCCTAGAGGCTACCTTTTTCCCCAGTAATTCAGAATTACCAAGTCTGACAAAGCAAACTCCAGGTGAATGAAAGAATTGGATAAGTGGATGGATGGGAGACTCACCAAGTCATCAAGAAAATCTAAACTCAAAAGCAGAAGAAAAACATAATTTGACAATTCTAGAGATTGAAGCTTCATAAAAGGGAATAATATAATCCTTCAAATTTTCCTTATTTAACAGAGAACTCAAGATGTGGTTGGTTGGTTGTTGGTTTTTTGGTTGTTTTTGCAAATGGCAATTTACTATCTGTCAGTTGTTATTCCCATAAGATTGAGACCTTAAGAAATCAATATGCTTTACCTAATGTATCAGAAGGAATGAAGGCATTCCAATCAAACAGAAATAAACAAAATAGAGCATGCATAATTAATAATAAATTTGTTTCAGGTTTTTATAATTTTTTTATGTGGAAATAAAAGCTGCATAAGGGGAATAATTTTCAGACAAGCAAAATAATAATGAAAACAGCAAGGAGAAAAATGAGAAATAATTTACTTAATATTATTGTTTATCAAGCTAATAACACTTATCTCTCTGGGGCAGAATGAAGACAAGTTAATGTTTATATAACTCAGAAACTGAAAGGTGCTATTTAAAGTAGCAGGTATTAAAGTATAGGAGTAGATAATTCTTATTAATTTTCTATTTGCATGCTATTTTTTTTACCATTCCTGTATTCAAAAATCACAAAAAAATTGAACTTAAAGTAAAAGGAAAGTTCTTTTATTTGAGAGATGACTGCTGGCTATGCTCAGTTTGAATTGCCATACTGCTAAACTGACCTATTTCACAAGAAGATGCCAAATAAGAAGCCAAGACATTTCTTTCTTGCTTGCTTATATAGAATACAGCCATTGCCTACAGGTGTTCACTCTCATTCTTCTTCCAGGTTTTGGGTTTTCATTTCTTCTTTTATATGTACAAAAAAAGTCGTGCAAGGGATTATGTCCCAAGGGACTAAGAAAACTGTCTGGTAGTATAATCAAAATAGTCTGTAACAGACTTTGGGTGCTATTTTGGAGAGGGTGGGAAGGAAGCCAGCAGTTCCAGCTGCAGGGAATATTTGCCCCAGAAAGCACATCCTCCTCCTACCTTCTGATCCTTAGCACCAGGGAAGTCTACAGAAGTCCTTATCTTGCAAAACTGCATTTATGAAATCTCATACAGACACTAACTGTTAGTAAATAAGACATGCAAATATATTAAAATATTTTCAGTTTATTGAAGGTCCACAAATTTGCATCTTATTTGTTATTTTCCAAACTACATTATCTTACTAATACACCAGGTCCTTCAGGTAATCCAGTTCTTCATGAATGGTCATTTAATTCTTCCCATGAATATCTCCCTAGCTTTACAAACCAGCAAATTGTGGTGGAGTTTACCTCCCAGCAAAAGTTTCTAATACAAAATGTAACAAGCAAGCAAATAAAACCCAAGATCTGTCCCTCAACTAGTCCTCACAAACAGTCCCTTACAGCCTCTCTCTGCTCTCACAGGTTTCCACCACAGCACAATCTGCTGGAAATCCTCAAGACATTGCACTAGTTTTGTTATGAACTGCCTTTGGAAAATTTCTTTTGCACATTAATTCATTCTGTTTATCTCCTTACCTTTAATTTCTCTTTCCATCAACATTTGTTTCATAGCTTTGTTTCATGATGCAGTTGAGACGAAAGCAAAAGATCTGCAAAGGGTTCTACCACTTTCCAGCTTTCTATTCCTCCTTTAAGCAAAGAAACATTTGCTAGTTCTGGGCTGTATTTCCAGTGCTAAGTTAACTGGTTCTGTCATGGAAAATAGCTCTCACAGTGCAGCACACCTCAAGAGAGTAAAACTCTAGAAGAGTTATCTGCCACTGCTGCAGAGCCTGTGGGTATCACACCTCTTCCTGGGTTGCAACAGGCTACAGATGCAGTCTGCTAAGTCCTGTAAGCTTTGACTCTTGCAGCAAACATTGCTGAAGACTGCCTAAAAACATAGCCTGCCCTTTCTTAACTTCTGTTGGATTGACAATAACAAACATTTAAGACTATTGAACGGAATGGGTAAACTCTGCGGAAGTTATGTTGCAGGGCTGAGTCACACAATTGCAACATCCACAATAAGCCACACAGAAATATTCAGGATCACAATGATTCACAATATTCACCCAAACCAAATAAAATCAAAGCTGCCAAGGAACAGGATAACCTTTAGTTTTAGGACACCACCATAAATCACAAAAGGAAGGTCTCACTCTAGAGAAGTATTTCCTGGCTCACCTAGAGCCTTTTCTATGTCAATCACTGCTGGACTGAGAGAAGAGGGCAGAGGACTCATTCATCTTTATTTTTATAAACAAAGTTCTATTTTTTTGAAAGATCTAAGAGTCAGTCAGACAGTGAGGTATACGTTCCATTATTAAAACTGATTTGTCTCACATTGCCCATGAGGGCTAAGGGGAATTTAAGCTCCTATCTTGCAAAATAAAGCATCCCCAACGTAGAAGTTGCTTTTCTTGTATTGTAACAGCTAAATATTATGGCTTGAAAAAATAAACAAACAAAACCAAAAAACCAACTCTGGCCATTTTACCTTTCATCAGTTTCTGAAATTAAATCACATTTTACAGCCTGGACACAGCAGTCCAGGACTGGGAAAAGGCAGGATAGTAAATCTGCCAGGTCAGCCCAGGACTAACAGCAGTCAATGAGTTCATTCAGAAAAGGGGGATTGGAAATACATATCACCACAGAAGAAAACTTAAGGAAATGAAAATCAAGATATTCCCATAGTACTAGTTTGGAAATATGTGTACAAGCACAGGAAAAATTGTCCACAATCCAGCTAAACTTTCTTTTCCTAGTGAATCAATTGAATCAATCACAGAATTAGACTTGAAGCATAATCAACACAAAGTAGATTAAAAAAAAAAAGTGGTTTTGCTTCTACGCAAACTAACCTCTCCGCACATAGGCTGAGTAACCAGCAATGCACATGGATGCCTAACAATGGCAGGTAGGATTTTTATTCTTTTGTTCCCAACATAGGTTAGTCTAGTTATCTTTCTGCAGAGAATAAGCCTGTAGAAATCATGACAGTCTAGAAGAACTCTTGGATCAAACAGAACATTTGTATTAGGAGCCAACTAACTCAAAGTACAATCAAAATTACAAAGGAAGCTGCAGAAAGTACAAATATGTCCTGCAGTTTAAAAATGCCTTTTAACAGGGAATCAAAATGGATAAAAGAGAGGATGTGTTATTCTCTCTTCCCCCTCTTTGAGGATATAATAAAAAAGTTAAGTACAAAAAAAAAAATCCTACACATTCAAAATTATTCTACTTCAAGTCACAATGTGTACTACAGAGGTGCTTAAGCTTGATAAAGGTGAAATCTTGTCTCAAACTCTGCATGTTCTCCAGACCCAATCTTATTTTAAAGTAATAGTCTGAAACTTAATCTCTGGATTCAGTCATGTAGAAAATAAGTTTGGACTACTAAAATTATCAGCAGGTCTTCACAGAGCTTAGTGTTTTAACATATTTTAACAACAGTTTCTGATATTGCATCTCAATGGAGAATTCAATAATATTGTCCAATTCTATTTTCTAATAAAAAACTGAAACACAATTCTTATGCATAAAATAGTAAGTAAAAGGTCCACATTTTAATGCATTGTCCTAGACAACAGAAAGAATATGTAGCTTTTCCCTTCCTTTAGCGATAATACAAGAAATTATATGTAATGGGTGGATTACTGCCTCTGAAGGGGCTCATGTGACACCAGAAAAAGCAACTATTATCTAAAAATCTCAGTTTATATCTTCTACCAAAAGAAAAAAAAAATACAACTAAAAAAGTGCTTGTACCTTATTTTTTTCTCAGGGAAGTTGTTCTTCCCAGCTGCTTATAACGGATTTACAATATCAGCCTAAAGATAATGTAAAACAACAATGAAAGTTAAAAATTCAAAGCATAACTGAGCTTACCACTCATCCTCACCATTGGGAAAAATGAGTGAAAAATCAGATGGTGGTTTGGTCATTCTCCAGAAGGACACTAGTTGTCAACCTTGAAAAAGCTAGTGAAAATTTTGTCTCTTAAAAAAAGAAAATCTTTTTACATACCTATTAATTTGAAAATGGAAAGTAGAAATAATAGAATGAAGATATTATCAAAGGAAACACTGGAAATCTGGAAGGCATTGTTTAGGTAGACTTCCAGAGGAGCCTGAGCACAAGTAGAACTAACCCCCTAGTTGTGCCTAACCTCACATGGGAGCTTGAGCAGGGCTCACTTCCAGCCACACAGATGCTCCTTGAGTGTCGTTTCATGAATCAGACAGAAGTCCAATGAAACATAGAGACATTGCCCAGAACCTATGTGAACAGACCTTGCAATCTGATTTCCAAAAGCCATGGGAAACTGAGTCAAAGTGAAAATTACAGGATTAAGTCAACTACCTTTAAAACAGTATCACATCTTTGGAGAATAACCAGAACATAGTTTTACATCAAAGATTGAAACAAATCAAGTTATTCAGCATAAACCACTGACCAGGACAAAATCAGTTATTTATGCTCTATTATACATTATGGGGTATTAAAAGTTTTTTGCATTATTATACCTGTATTCATACTAAAAATTGCTTGCAATTTTCAGTATTACCAAAAGGCGGCATTTGTAATATCAGAATAGCATGATTTCATCATAAGCTTTGAGTAATCAAAAGCTTCCTACATAAATAGATTTAATTGTTTTTTACTGTTTGCGTAATGAAACTGACCTGGTTCTCTAACCACATACAGCAGATGACAGGTAAACAGACACAGAGCCCAACTCTTAAATTCTTAGAGAGCCTCAAAGACATGAGTGGATGAATCAATTACAGAAAAGCAAATACACAAAATAACAGATTAAGAAAAAGGCCATAAAACTACCAGGCAGGCAATAAGAAGCTAGGAACAGTAACCAATAACTGGCTCAATATATGCCAAAACAGTTTAAGACAGAAAAATAAGTCACATAGTAATTTCACTTTGCAATTTCAGAAAGAATCTTCTTTTTATTCCTGCACTACATTCACATATATAATTTTCTTAAAGGCTTATTAAATTAAATGAATTGAAAGATACAGACCGTGATTCTAAAAACACGTTGACCATTTTTTTCTCTAGTAAAGAAACAGAAAATCTTTTCTTTTTGAGCTCGGGCTAATGGAATATAGTAAACAAAGGTAACAGTACCTACAAGGCTAATTTAATTCTTCATTAAATTTTTATTGTTGTTTGGTTTATTACACAACTCTATGTCACTGCAAGCAAGACCTGCTGTGAATGAGTGGAGAAAAAACCCCCACAACCAACAGTTCCAGGACTTAATGTATGCACAGCCCTGTGAACACGCTACCTGTTACACCAACGCCCTCCAGAGAGAAGTAACTCAGTGTTATCTCTGCAATTCAGGCAGCAAGCACACATGTTCAGTGGCTTCCCCAAAGGCACACAATAAGGCAGGGAAAGACCAAACTAGAAACCACTAATCTGTTTCCTAGCATTATACGCAGGCCTGGAGATTACAGCCTCTCTTCACTGCAATTTACCCTCAATTACGTTAGAAATTCTGTACATAGTCTTCCCTAATTTATCTGCATATAATTTTTGGAAATTATACTACAAAGACTTAAGCCAATTATTGTCCTTCAGAATTACAGAACCTTGTTGATTTCAGTAGCTGTTGGTGTCCAGAAGCTTCAAATTTCTCCACCTATGGCTAGTTTTAAAAGTGTAGGAAAAAAATCTGGTTATATCTGTTCAGTGGACCAAGCTCGTCAAAGAAGCAATATAACTCCGACTTGAGTGAGAGCAATACAAATGCTGTATTCTTTACTTCACTGAGAGAAATGAGGAGCAGCAGAGGAACGATTCTTCTGGCCAGTGGGTTTCATGAGTGTGCAGAGATCATACATTTTCTAGTTGGCTATTGTTTATATTAGAATAACTGATTTCTAGATTACTTTGGAATAAGTACCACTAAAATGTACTAAGGAATGGTACAGCACATAATCAGAAGAATGAGCAAGCCTAGAGGAGAGCCACTGTGTTGATCTACATCTTTACAGCTGGCAGGTGTTCACAACCATCTCAGAGAAGCAGCCTTTTAGAAATTCCTTTTAGAGGAATTTCTAGAACCAGCAACAAAAAAATCTCTCATGCTGCTTCCACAAATTCTTTATATGTTTTAAGCAACAACTGTAAAGACTGTAGTCAAGGTATTTGTAAGACACTTTCATGTATGCTTTATCTAAACAAGGAATTAAAGCATCTATTTATAGACAACTGCTTTCAAGAAGTCTCTAATGTAGTACAGCATGCAACAGATTTTAAGGTTTGACTTGTGTATATTCCATCAAAATAAAAATAATTTCTGCTAGTGTCTTGCTAAGTCATTCAGGTGAGACTTGAAATTTCACAATCAGCATTTAAACTAAGCAATCAGTGCATGTTTTGATAAAACATGTAATTCTCATTCAACACAGGACATTATGAATAGCACAACAAGAGTTTTCCAGTATGGAATTAAGGCAGTGACAAGTTAAGCTTTTTGCTTATTTCAAAAAAGAGCTATAGAATATAACAATCCATGAAATGAAAAATACTACATGCGAGAAAAAAAAATCTGATCTGTAGATTTTCCAAAATACAACAGCCAGGAATATAACTCAGGAATAGAAATCAAGAAATACCATCCAGTGAAAAACCATAAATTTCTGTCCAAAGGTAAAAAAAAGAACACCATGAAAATCATCTTATTCTTCTTTAGTAACCACATCTTTGAGTTATTTTCATTTCCAAGGAGTACAGTGCATTGAGCTACATTCCTAATGTTATCTTTTGTACATGAAAGAGGGAGAAGCAGTGAACAGTAATTACCGTCTTGTCATAAAAATGTCACACATTTGGAGTGTAAGCCTGAGTGCAAAACATTTCTGCATGTGGCTTTAAGCAAAAAGTAGGCACCAATGCCTCTCAGGAGCAGCCAGATGCTGGGGAGGTGCTCGTGCGCAACACAGTACCTGGCAAGAGATCTGCTCCATCCGTTCTCCTTGTTTTACACTCAAATGCAGAGTCCACATCATTAGTCAGCCACGAGGGTCACAAATTCAACGAAAAGCTAGCATGAAGTTTACAATACTCGGGGTTAGACAAGCAGACCTTGGAAGTCTTACTGCATGACACGCGTCCACACTCTGGCCCATCTCATTCCCTGTGGTGCAGCAGAGCAGAGGACAGCTTGCAAGAGCTATTCATTAGAAATGGCACTAAAAGTTGCAGTCCATTTGTAGACATCTCAGTCAAGTCTCAGTTTGCCTTGCCCAGTTTCACCTGCTGTCAGCTTGAATCCTGGACAGTCATTCCTGCTGTGCTCTCCAGAGCTGCACATGACCTGCATGTGAAGAGGTGCAATGGCCAACAAAGCAATATTTAGATTGCTTAAAGCTTTGGGTCAATAAAGTCTGATTATAGGTGACTTTAACTACCCAGACATTTGTTAGAAGAACAATACAGCAACTCAGGTTTCATCCATCAAGTTCCTGGAACGCAGAGAGGACTACTTCACAGAATCAAAGAATATCAGGGATTGGAAGGGACCTCAAAAGATCATCTAGTCCAATCCCCCTGCCGGAGCAGGATCACCTAGATAAGGTTACACAGGAACGTGTCCAGATGGGTTTTGAATATCTCCAGAGAAGGAGACTCCACAACCTCCCTGGGCAGCCTGTTCCAGTGTCCTGTTACCCTCACTGAGAAGAAGTTTCTTCTCATATTTAAGTGGAACCTCCTGTGTTCCAGTTTGTACCCGTTACCCCTTGTCTTATCATTGTTTGTCACCGAGAAGAGCCTGGCTCCATCTTCGTGACACTCCCCCTTTATATATTTATAAACATTAATGAGGTCTCCCCTTAGTCTCCTCTTCTGCAAGCTAAAGAGACCCAGCTCCCTCAGCCTTTCTTCATAAGGGAGATGCTCCACTCCCTTAATCATCTTTGTAGCCCTACGCTGGACTCTCTCCAGCAGTTCCCTGTCCTTCTTGAACTGAGGGGCCCAGAACTGGACACAATATTCCAGATGAGGTCTCACCAGGGCAGAGTAGAGGGGCAGGAGAACCTCTCTCGACCTACTAACCACCCCCCTTCTAATACACCCCAGGATGCCATTGGCCTTCTTGGCCACAAGGGCACAGTGCTGGCTCATGGTCATCCTGCTGTCCACCAGGACCCCCAGGTCCCTTTCCCCTACACTGCTCTCTAATAGGTCATTCCCCAATTTATACTGGAACCTGGGGTTGTTCCTGCCCAGATGCAGGACTCTGCACTTTCCCTTGTTATATTTCATTAAATTTTTCCCCGCCCAACTCTCCAGCCTGTCCAGGTCTCGCTGGATGGCAGCACAGCCCTCTGGTGTGTCAGCCACTCCTCCCAGCTTGGTGTCATCAGCAAATTTGCTGATAGTACACTCAACTCCCTCATCTAAGTCATTGATGAATATATTGAATAATACTGGCCCCAGTACTGACCCTTGGGGCACTCCACTAGTTACAGGCCTCCAACTGGACTCTGCCCCGTTGACCACGACTCTCTGGCTTCTTTCCTTCAGCCAGTTCGTAGTCCACCTCACTACCCGTTCGTCCAGTCCACACTTCCTCAGTTTAGCTGTGAGGATGCTGTGGGAGACCTTGTCAAAGGCTTTACTGAAGTCAAGGTAGACCACATCCCCCGCTCTGCCATCATCCATCCACCTGGTTATATCCTCATAAAAGGCTATGAGGTTGGTCAAGCATGACTTCCCCTTGGTGAAGCCATGTTGACTGCCCCTAATGACCCTCTTATCCTTGATATGCCTTGAGATGGCACCAAGGATAAGGTGTTCCATCACTTTCCCAGGGATGGAGGTGAGGCTGACCGGTCTATAGTTACCCGGGTCCTCCTTCTTGCCCTTTTTGAAGACTGGAGTGACATTTGCTTTCCTCCAGTCCTCAGGCACCTCTCCCGTTTCCCAAGACTTGGCAAAGATGATGGAGAGTGGTCGAAGCACAAACCCAGTTCATTCCCTTTAAAAGTAAGGGAAGCAGGCAGAGCAAAAGACCTTGGCTTAACTGCGAGATTCTGAGTCTGCTCAAAATCAAAAGAAAACTGTACTAGAGATGGAAAATTGGACAAATACCCATTGAGAACATGGGCATTTCCAGGATGTGTAGAGATGCAATACAGTTAGAAAAGCAAATGCTCAACTCAAACTGAAATTACCTAGAAATGTCAAAAACTACAAGAAAGGGTTCTTCAGCTATATGAACAACAAGCAGAAACAGAAGGAAAATACTGGCCCACTGTTAAACAGGAGAGGTGAATTAGTCACCAGTGATGCTGAAAAGGCAGAGGTTCTCAGGCCTTAGGAACAAAAATCCAGGTCACTGCAAACACAGACTCACCATCAGTGAAGGAATAGTTGATATGTGAACTCTTACAGGACCTTGACCCCTATAAATCGATGATCCCTAACAATATGTGCTTGAGGGTGTTAAAGAGCTGGCTGATGATGTTGTGAGGCAACTCTCCATAATCTTTGAGAAGTCATGGAGATTTGGGGACAGCCCACAAGACTGGAAGAAAGCCAATGTCACCCCCATTTACAAGAAGGGCTTAATGAAGGACCCAGGAAATTATAGACCCATCAGTCTTACTTCAGTCCCTGGGAAAGTTATGGAATGAATCTTCCTGGGGGCAATCACAAGTCAAATGAAGCATATGATATGGAAAAGCCAGCATGGATTCACCAAGGGCAAATCGCATTTGAGAAACCTGACTGCCTTCTATGACAAAGTACCCTGCTCAGTTGATGTGAGGCAAGCAGTAGACATTGCCTACCTGTATTTCTCCAAGGTTTTCAATATGGTTGCCCACAGCCTCCTCCTAGAGATACTGATGTGTTATGGTCTAGAGAAGAGGTCTGTGCAGTGGGTGGGGAACAGGCTGACAGGCCACATCCAGAGAGTGGTGGTAATTAGCTCTTTTTCAAACTGGCAACCTGTCACGTATAGGCCCCCCCAGGGATTGATATTCAGCCCAACACTGTTTAATATCTTCATAAGTGATCTAGATGATGGGATCAAATGTACACTGATTAAGCTTGCTGGTGGTACTAAACTGAGGGGGAAGTGGACATTTCAGAAAGGAGAGCTACCTTGTATGAAGACCTGGATAGGCTGGAAGAATGGGCTAAAAACCTTATGTAGTTCAACAAGGACAAGTGTAAGGTCTTGCACCTCGGAAAACAATCCAGGAGTGTAGCACAGACTGGGATCTACCCAGCTGGGGAGCAGCTCTGTGAAAAGGGACTTGGGGGTCTGGGTGTGCAAGTTCAATACAAGTGAACAGCGCACTGCTGCAGCAAAGAAAATCAACAGGAAGCAATGTTGTCTCAATAAGGGCAGCACCAGCAGAGACAGTCATTATCCCACTCTATTCGGTGCTTATCAGGCAACACCTGGAATGCTGTGTTCAGTTATGGTCCCCACTAAGTAAGAAAAGATGTAGACAGGTTGGAGAGGGTCTAGAGAAGGGTCACAAAGGTGATCAAAGGGTGGGGAAGCTGCCATATGAGGAACTGGGTTTGTTCAGCCTTGAAAAAAGGCAGCTTAGTGGAGACCTTACTACTATGTTTCAGTATTTAAAAGATGGCTACAAAAAAAGATGGAGACTCCCTGTTTATAAGGAATCACATGGAAAAGATGGGAGGTAATGGATACAAGTTACTCATGAGGAGATTGATTAGACACAATAGGAAAATTTCACAATGAGAACAGTAAACCTTTGAAATAGTTTCCCCAAGGAAGAGGTGGATTCCCCAAGATTGGACACTTTTAAGATTTAGTTGGAGAGGATGCTGGGCTATCTTGTCTATAACGTGCTTTTGCCAAGAAAGGGTGGACCAGATGATCCCTGAGGTTCCTTCCAATCTGGTATTCTATGATTCTATGATTCTATGATCAAGGCCACTTCCATAGATGACTGAAGGTTCTGAACAGGAGCGTGATAGAGGAGAGCACTGAAGGGATGATTCAGTAGGTTTGGCACCATCTTCCAGCAGTAACAAAAAAAAAAAAAAGACTAGGGGTTGCTCAATATCAAAACTACATTCCCTACAAGTTTTTTTGGTTGTTTTTATTAGGGAGCCATCTTCCACTTATGGCAAATTATGAATTAGATGATCTATTAAATCCCACACAGTCATCTTTGCCAATAACACATTTTTGTTGTCAGCTGCCTAAGCTAAATCTAACATATTTGACACAGGCTGCAGTAAGAATCAGGTTTAAATTCACATCAAGTTTTGTATGAGAAAGCCCCCCCACACACTTTTTTTTTTACAGTCTTGTGATAGTCAAGATTTAAAACATGCTTTTTTATTTATGTAATTGAAGTGTCTGCTGTTAGTCATAACATTATTTTAGTATTCTATTAAGTAGTAAGGTGTTAATTGGGTAAGAGCCTTTCTAAATTCCCCAAAGACAATTCTGCTATGTTTTATTCTCTGAGGAAATTTAAAATGGAGCCAAATGGGTATTTTAAGTATTTTTAGAGACAAGGAGGTGTTTGCCATAATTCATTTATTTTCCAGTCACTCCAATATTTCCAGCTTTGGTATGCCTCGCTGCTTGCAAAGTCAGTCAGCTTCCAACTCTCAAACACCACTTACTATTAAAGCTAAAGATTTACATAGAGCAGACATTTTCTTCCCTGCTCTGGACTCCTCCTAATTGGTAAGATCCCATGTGCATGTCTTTCCAACTCAGTTAAAATATAAAGTCTAAAATCACAGGCTTCTGTAGACCAAAAAAAGGTTGAAAGTAATTTAATTTTTTTTTTCCCTTTTAATATCAAGCTGTCTTTAGAATTATACTCATTTTCTTCCAGGGCCTGATCCAAAGCTCTGTGAATTCAATGGAAAGACTCATCAGCTTCAATAGCATGGGAGCAGGTTTATAACACACCATATGCCAAGTATGAAAGCATCCATCTGTCACTGATCCATATCTTGTTATTGTTATGTGCATTACATCAAGGGATTAGTTTTCTAAGAGACGAAGCTTGTAAAGGAGTTGCTGGAAGAATTTATAAACAAGGTTTTATAAACACGTAAGTACGTTGGAGGCACGTATCATCCAAGTCAGCAGTGCTATCATGATTGTCCAACAGCATTTTGTGTTCACCTCCACAGCTGCAAAGAAAGCACACTATAACCTACAAGCTCAAGCCTCTGGCTTTTCAGTTGTCAATAGATTTATAGCTGATAGATACTTCACTCCAAGTAAGCACCAAGCAAAAGCCTGCATGACCTTCATGCACAGGGTACTCAGCAGCAGAACAGTGTGACAGCAGTCAGGATCCCATTGCTGGTAGCCAGCATCAGTCTCACAGGGCCATCAACACTGGTCTATCATATTATTGACTTTCTGTCCTTATTTTGCCTGAAAATCAGGGAACAGCATTCTCCCTGATCACAGAAAAGAAGCGTGATGGTACAAGACATTTTTAAAAGCATGTTAACAAAAGTATGAGAGTCCTCCAGCAATTAAGGATCTTGCTTGTTTAGTTAATTACCCTTTTCAACATTTCCCCACATTTTGACAAACACACACAGCCCTCAAAACAAGAGAACAGAAGGCGGGGGTTAATCTAAAGATCCCTCACCATCTCCTTTCTCTTCAAGATGAATCACTTGCATTTGAGAGCATGCTGAAAATTCATTTCACAAACCCATCTCTTTTGCTCACAAGTTGAAATAAGCAGAAGCAATTCTGCTCTGGAATCAGCAGTTGTGATGAGTGGGCTCCTATATTTAGGTGCTCACCTGATCCAGAGTAAGCCCCAAGAAATTACCCTGCCAGCATTTTGCCCCATAAACCTGCTGCCTCTCATCCTTCTCTCAAAACAGCCCCCACAACCAGCTGGCTCCCAGCTCCTCCCCATAGACTCTTCCTACAGGTGCCAAGAGCTGATAGCCAGCAGCCTGTATGCACACAGCCCACATCCTTCTCCCAGTATCTCCTGATAATCAACTCTGTCCCCTCTCCATCCTCTCAGTCCTTCCCCCCATGTATGCTTCCCACTCATGTCTCCTTTGGGATCTCACACTGGCTCTTCCTCCATGCTCCTTTTCCCCTACCTTGCACTTCTTCATACTCTCAGTTTTTACCCCAGTGACTCACATCCCCATTTGTTGTTTATTCCCTGGGTATAATCCTACCTAACTTTTGCTAAATTCCAATTTCTGCTGCATGAGCACATGTGTAAAATCTAAAACTCTTTCCTAGCACAGGCAGCCATCATACTCAGGAGGACAGGTAAGTAAGTCTGACTGAAATAGCCTTCATAGTAACAGAACTTGCCTAAGAATAGTGATCACAATAGTGCATCAACTTACCTCAGGCACCTCAAAACTGTTTTTGAGCTTGGTTCCAGTTGTTTGAAACAATGCTCAGTGTTTCATCTTTGCCAAAGCTTACCTGTTCATATGTCACCCATTGGAACCATTTATGCCATTGGGCATAAACTTGTATTTGGAGTCACATCTTCTCCAAACCCAAATACTTGCAGAAACAGACTGTTATGATTACATCTATTTTGCACTTCAGTTTGACAGTCTCCTCAAAGGCTACCCTAATTATCTAATACTTAAGAGGTTAGCACATCAAAATAAGTGACTTTAGACTGCTGAAGATGAGCAAAATTTTATTTTGCTACACACCAACATCAATTTTGTTTAGCGTTTGGACAAAGAGCAACAGTTAACATCTAAGCTGTTGCAAAAAGTTGGGATGTTTAAGTCATAGCATACAACCTTTTATACCTTAATATAGCTAAAAATACAGGGAAACCCTTACTGATATTTGCCATTTTATCAACTACAACAGCTAACCCACCAAAAGTAACCCTGCAACTTCTTCCATCAGTACTTTTCATCAGGACAGAAAATCCACAGTATTACACACCTGTCCTTGTCACATTGCAGATGGCAAAGCAGCAATGAAGGAATCTGAACAACTAAGGAGCAATTTATACACTAAGCAGGTTACAGACATGCCTGATGAAGAAAGATGCTGATCTCACAGAGCAAAACAAAAATTACAGACCCCATGCCAGGTTTCCACAATACTGCCTAATTTAAAATAAATAAAATAAATGCTTTCCTAAGAGACCCAGAAATTTCTCATGTAAAGGAAATCATCTTTGGGCAACTCTGTCTTTAGAGAACTGGAAGCTACATGTGCTTTTCCATGTCATGTTACCCTTCCTCTCTCTATCTACCAGATTGTGAACTTAAAACAAACATGACACACACTAACTCACTCTTCCTCCAATATCTGAAACTGAACAGAGATTTTTGTTGTTCCTATGAGGATACAGAAATTTGATCTGTCAGTCTTACATTTAAGCTCTTTGTAATCAGAGTGATTAATTTCATTAGTACTTAGAGAGGTGGTGGTCCCTCCCTTCCTTTCTCAATGGAATGATAGGTTTTACAGGAAACCTGAAACAAGTTCCACATTAATTTCTTGGCCTACAATTGGATTAATTCTTTCCTCATTTTGGTGTTTTTCTAAGCAAACTGACTACATGCTACTGATTCTCATTTAGAATAGACATTGCCACCCATTCTCCTTCTGAAAACTTGTCTCCCTTTCTACAGGAATGTACTGATTACCTTTGTAGTTCAGAAAAGGAGGGTGGAGCTGGCTGTGCCCATGTGAGATGTCCTCACTGCAGATTACTTAAAAAGAACTACAAAAATGAACACGAAGATCAGGACCAGTTTGAATCCTACAGCCAGGCTCCTGGTGAGGATATCATTTTATCTGAAGGGCACAAAAACCCTTATAATCTCTCAAAGAATAGCTTAACAGCCTTTGCCTTTCTCATGTTTTCACACTTTTTTCCTGAATCAAAAACTTTTGAAATTGCTAATTACTGAAATCATGGACCCAAATGGTGACATTATTTCGCCACAAATGCCAGTTTTCCTACAGACAACATCACTAGACTGGATCTGTTACTAGGTCAGAAGCACCATTCCATTACAGAACTAGTTGCTAATGTTTAATAATTTTATCTATCTTCCATTTATTTACAATGGGTGGCAATGATCTGCATGGAAAACATTGACTTGATTGGATATCCATAGGGCTGTTCGAGCAATCAATAGCACATAACAGACACTGATAAATCAGAGCTTGCTTGTGTTTCCCAGCAGAACTGATGCAGAACCAATCCAAACTTTTCACCTTGTCTGTATAACATCATAGAAGTCATTGAAATGTTGCAATGAATCAGCTTGGATTCTTTTCTTGGCTTGTTTGGGGGTTTTGTGGGGGCGGCTTTGGTTGGTTTTTTGGTTTGGTTTTGTTTTCTGGGGG
>VYZX01032118.1:0-12912 GCA_013401335.1 Brachypteracias leptosomus
GGGTATAGGACAGATGAAAAGTACCCTATTCTATGATTCTATTCTTTGATTCTAAGACCTAGATTAGGCAAGGTTTTGAAAACACTGAAGAAGAGAAACAGAGAAAGTGAAATGTGCTAAAGAGCTGCTGAATAAATATGATGAGAGTCCACAAACTGGGGAAAGAGCCAACGGAGTTGTGCTAAGTGTTGAAAGAAAAGACAGCAGCAGAGATGACAACATGAAAATGGAAAAGTGATAATTTTCCTGTCCCAAATATCCATTTGCAAATGCTTTTAGCCAAATTCCCACCAAATATATTTCCCAGGAATCCTATTCATTCAGGAGAAGATACTCAAGTTTTAACTTGACAAGCTGATTGTCTGATAAGAAAATCACACTCAAAAATACTTTATCTGTCATTGCTTTGTGTCCAATTCATGCCAATAAGCATTTTTAGAAAGACAGCATTTGAGAAATAGATCTATGTAATCAAGTAACACCTGCAATTCATTGGTATCACTTTTTTGTTAAACATTTTAAAAGGGGAACATGCTTTATATATGTTCCAGTCATCCTAACTCTGCAGTTTCTTGCATAATTGCATGAAGGAAAACTTATCTGACTAAATAAGGGAATTGATTCTTGAAGACTGAGTAATATGGTCAAATAACAGCAAGAAAAAGGCTGTTTTCCTACACCTGGTAGGTTTTGGGAAGTGTAGAGTTGAAGTGTTGAGTCTGTTTTAAGAGAATATGTAGTTATATATTTCTTCTAAATAAACTGTTGTCCTTCAGTTTTGTGGAAGTGGAGTTTCTTTTTAATACTTTTTCTATTTTGCAAGAGATATACGTATTTTGTTTTACTTTTTGAACAACTAAGAACTCTGAAGTTAGTTATTGCAATCCAATCTTGTATGATATCTTTACTGCTATGATTTTGTTACCCTGCCTTCACAAGGAATACAGATCACATTACGAAAGGAATTAATTTTCTTTAATACTTTTGTTGCACTGGAATAACATGATGAGTGTGTATACAGGGTATTCATTGAAATATTTTCACCATAGCATTACTATGTAATATCATTTACTTTGCATGTAAGTATCAAAACATTTTTGTACCATTTTGGGGGACAGATCAGATGAACTACTGGTGTTAGTTATAGCAGCAACCCCTTTCTATTGACGTTTATGTCAAATACTGTTTTAGACGCCTCCTCAGGACTTTATAGCTCATTGATTATGCTTCAATCCACCATAGCTTAGAAGTTTTTCTAGAAAAATAATCTCTTGCCTTTACTGGAATATCTTACTTTTGAGTATCTTTTACCTTATGAAACATGTGCGTTGAGAGAGAGGGAAGATATCTGTTGTGCCCAGCTTCCCAGTGGCCTCAGTATGTCTACCAGAGGACATTCAGTGACATGCTGAGTCACTTCTACAGACAACCTCTGCTCCTGTTAAGTTTTCTTAGCTGTTCACCTGTCCATACTCCTTTTGCTTCAGACTGCCATTTTCTTGGCTACCTTGTATTCCTTTTTTTGTAGGAAGCTTTTGGACACTGAGGATGAACTCTCTGACATCCAGTCAGACTCGGTCCCGCTGGAAGTGCGGGACTGGTTAGCTTCTACATTCACAAGGGAGATGGGAATAGCGAAGAGGAGACCTGAAGAAAAGCCCAAATTCCGAAGCATTGTGCATGCTGTACAGGCTGGGATTTTTGTAGAAAGGTGAGAGCTTTGTTTTGTTATTACAGCAAGTACAGCATTTGACCACAACATCTGTCATTGACAATCCCTTAATAGGTGGGATGAACTTGAAGCAAATCTTTGAGCCAGTATTTAGGTTTCAGTTTCTGCAATTGCTCTATTTTCTATACAAAAATCCAGGTGAAACCTCTAAATTTGTAATGAAATCTCCTGGACTTCTGAAAATCCTGGGAACAAACTTTATAGCTTTGAAAATGCTACACTAAAATGTAGCAAAGGCTGTACTAACATAAAATAATAATATACCAGCAGAGGGGCTTTTCTCATAAGTTCATAAAAAGATTTATGTCATCTTCAGTATTAGACCCTTAAATAGCTTAGTGTTATTTCACAAACTGTGAAAGAAGAATTTAAAAAAAGAAAAATTGTTCCAGTACTTTTAAAAGGAGTGCTATTCCTTAATATTTTATTTTTACTTTTAGGATGTACCGAAAAACTTCTAGCATGGTTGGTTTGGCTTACCCAGCAGAAGTGATAGCAACATTTAAGGTGAAATAAGTTTAATGATTGTGGAATTTGAATGTATTTGTACTTATGCTTAGTGACCTTTAGGGTGAAATGAATATATTTTTCTACTGAACATACCCTTATCATAGTTAGTACTACAGAACTGAGCACACAGAACAGAGATATTGAGATAAAAATTCACAAATAGCATATGATTCTGTTTGCTGTTTCACTGATTAGTTCTGATTTGATTTAGAAGCACTAGGCTGAAATTTGTATAGAAATTTGTAAAGAAATGTGGGACATGGTTTGATCAGCTCCCAGTGGTATGGTAATCAGTGTCTCAGACAGCAGCACTTGTTTCCTTTTTAGGAAAGAAAAGGGAGTAGTATTGGGATAGAGCTAACAAAAGAAGCTGCAGCTTATGGAACAAGTGCAGTATTTGCTGTGAATTTAAGGCATTGCTGTAGTTCACCTAAAAGGCAATCTTTTATAGTAGTAAAATTCCTATGGCTATGTGTGCAATTAAAAAATGGTATTTCTTGAGCATGTAATACCTCGTCTACACTGTTATATTATTCTAAAATTGCTGTATGACTGTGGTGTTGATGACATTGCATAATAACTTGCTTAAAGAACGGGTATTTACTTAGCTCCACTAAGTTCTATAGACAATTTGTATGCAGAAAGTTAAATTTGAAAGATTAAGGCTTTGATTCGAAGCATACAGAGTTGCATAGGTCATGTTACAAGTATTTTATTCATAACTGACAACTATTTTCATTATTAATATTGAGAAAGTCATTATTGTGTTATCTACAGTAGGAGTTTGAAAGATTTGGACAATAAAAAACCCACCAAATTCTCTCCCTCCCCTCTAAAAAATCCCAAAATATCTTTTCCAGTGATTAACTGGAAAGCTACTTAAACAGATGGAAATGTTATGCTTTTTTTCTTTTCCCCTCATCTACAGGATGTTGATAAATGGTCTTTTGACGTATTTGCCCTAAATGAAGCAAGCGGAGAGCACAGTCTGAAATTTATGATGTATGAGCTGTTTACCCGATATGACCTTTTGAGCCGTTTCAAGGTCAGAAACTAGCCACAAATAAAAACATGTATGCGAAAATAAGTATGTCAAATTTTAAGTACAAGGAAGGCAGGATATGTTTGAGATGTTTTTTAATTGTACGGTGAAGTGCAGAATTTTAAAGAATATGGCAAATCAAACATTGTAATACTTCAATACTTCTACCAAATGGAACTTCACCCAGAGCATGCAAATTTTCCTGCAACCCAAAAACTGGAAAACTATGTAGAGCAATGTTAAATCAGTTTGGGATAGGATGTTTCTGGTGAGCAGTTAAATGCTGTAAGCATTAAATAAGAAGATTATGTATATAGCCTATTTACTCAGCTATACTGAATCAATGTTCCAGCTCCAGGGAACAAATATTCCTAATAAGGCAGAAAACTGTGCTTAGTCCTAAATACTTTTTACATGGTCTAGATCACAGTATGTTGCCTACCACTGGGCAGGGGTTTCAGCTGAACCTTCCTCTCCTAACCAGCCTGGGGGATATATAAAGAGAAGGCTGCTTTTCCAGGGTATTGCAATAAAATATGGAGTACTTATAGCCAACTGAGATAAAAAATGGATCAAAATGCCAAATTTATCATTGTAATAGTACCAAATGGAAGTTTAATTATAGTTTCAAAATCTCTCCACTGCAAAACTCCATGGTCCTTTTGAAGAAGCTGCCTTATCCTGAGGTTGAGTCAGCTTTTCCCATGAAGCTTTTCCCTTCAAGCTCTGGGTGCTTGAAGTCAGAACCTCATCAGTGCTACCATTAACAACATAGTCAGAAACTACACAATGTTACTGGCTCAGTGGGCTTAAGCCCATTCTCAGTCCTACTGTTTACCTTGCAGGGCT
Organism: Brachypteracias leptosomus; assembly: GCA_013401335.1. Lineage (NCBI taxonomy): Eukaryota > Metazoa > Chordata > Aves > Coraciiformes > Brachypteraciidae > Brachypteracias > Brachypteracias leptosomus. The sequence goes on from VYZX01032118.1 coordinate 4,134, forward strand.
TTTAAATAAAGAAAAAGATCTTCAGGAAAATGTAATTTCCTCATGTGAGTGTCATGGTTTAAGCCTAGCCAGTAACTAAGCACCACACAGCTGCTCACTCACTTTCTGCTCCCAGGAGTATGTGGGGAAGAGAACTGAAAGGGTAAAAATGAGAGAACTAATGGGTTGAGGTAAGAGCAGTTTAATGATTGAAATAAAATATAATAATAGAAAATGTAGTGAAAAGGAAAATAACAAAAAGAGAGAAATAAAACCCAAGAAAGACAAATGATGTAAATGAAAACAATTGTTCGTCACCAACCGACTGATGCCCAGCCAGTCTCCAAGCAGCAGCCTTCTCTCCAACCTTACTTATAGTTTTGTTTCTGAGTATGATGTCATATGGTATGGAGTATCCCTTCAGCAGGTTGGGGTCAGCCATCCCAGCTGTGTCCCCTCCCAGCTTCTTGTGCACCCCCAGCCTACTTGCTGGCAAGGGCGGTATGAGGAGTGGGAAAGGCCGTGACTTAAGGCCTTGACTTGACTCTGAGTAAGCACTGCCCAGCAATAACTAAAACATCCTTGTATTATTAACACTGCTTCCAGCAGAAACTGAAAACATGGCCCCGTAACAGTTACTACAAAGAAAATTAACTCTACCCAAGCAGAAAAGAGCAAAATGGTAAAATAAATAGGACTAGATAGTATCTGTACTTCATACATTGTCTGGAGGAAGAGGAGGAAGGGAAGTTATACTATCAGATTCAAGGAAACCTTGTCTCAGGCAAGGTAAAACTGGTGAAGAAAAGGAAATAATACTGTTCTTTAGACTTCTGTCTGTCATGCCCTTATTGTATGAACAATCTATACATTATTGGTATTGACAGACATGCCTTGAAAATGATTCAGTTGGTAGCTCTGCCGTTCTTGTACACTGACCACATGCTGTGCATGGTGTATGTAAAGTGATAGAGCATCTACGAGAATTGGTTGAAGACTCCCTGATGCAGGGAAGATATTTGTTAACTAAATTCTATGGTATATTTATTTGTGGTTTATTTATTGCATGATTAACTTTGCAGCTGTTGCAGGACAAAAACATTTATTTGAATTTTTGCTTCCCCCTAGATTCCTGTTCCCAATCTTATTTCATTTGCTGAAGCTCTCGAAGTTGGGTACAGCAAATACAAAAATCCGTATCACAATTTGATCCATGCAGCTGACGTTACTCAAACTGTGCATTATATAATGATTCACACTGGTATCATGGTAAGAAATACTGCAAACATAAATTTACTTCTTTTCTCAGACTCTGCTCTCTTGGATAAAAGTGTACATGTCTTTCCTTAAGGAAAAAACTCCCTTGAAAATTGTGCAGAGGTAGATTCCAAGCTACCATTCAGGCTGTGAGCTTTATGTCATTTCAACAGTTCTTCCTGGCTGGAACACTCCTGATGCAGAAGAAAAAGGGAGAAAAAAAATCCTTCTTACATCCTTTTTTGCTTTTCATTGCCTGGGCTTGGTGTTATATATCATACTAAAAGAGATCTATTTGCAGGAGTGGGCAGGTGAGATTTTTTCTCTTCCACATCAGAACCTGGGAGGTGTGATCAGGCAGGGAAACTTTGGTATTTGCTGAGGTCCTGGCCATTGAAGGAGATACTGAATCAGTGCAGGCTTATTCAAATACTCTGCATCTGCTTTTTTTTTTAGTTTATAACCTTATTTAGGACTGCTCTTGCATACTGTATGTGCCTATACTAGGCAGGAGATTGCATTTGCATTGCACTATTGCAATATCCCAATATTTTTTAGTATTTGCTTTTGGAACTGAAGTGAGTCTGTGCAAGCATTTTTACTCTAAGCACTTAGATTATCTTTATCACTTTCAGCTTGCTAAACAAAAGTAAATACTGACTGAAAGAAAATAGACATCTCTGTCAATGGCCTTTTGATGATTTGTCTTCACTATGAACATGTTTGTTTAAAAAAAAAAAAAGTGGGAAGTGATAGTGTCTGATTTCTGTTTGCAGAGCCATGAAACAATTCAATAAGACTTCTGGAAAGGAAAATTTTAGGCTGACTCTAAATGTTTATGCTTCAATGTATACACAATAAATGACAGTCATTCACTTATGTTAAGCCTTTGACTTTGGTGGCGGCTCGAACAAGTCTCTATGAATTGCAGGGTTTGATTCTACTGTTTGAAGAAAGTGTTTTGCCCCTAATCATCAAGTTTTTAAAGCTACATTTTAACAGAGTATTACTTGCAGAGTGAAGCTTGGAGTATTGGTATGTTTTCTTGAGAAAGGACTTCCATATCCTACTGACTAGCCTACAAGGCTAGTCAGCTCTTGCCAAGATTACTCCAAACCAAAGTTGTTGTACACGATGTAGGTGAATCAAAGTAATATTTTAAAAAAAGAAAAAGCTTGAAGAGATTGGATCATGGTTCCTATTCTACCTTTGTCTTCTACTATAAGATCAACTCCAAGCGTTAAGTGATGTGAGACATCTTTGTTACAGGTATACACCTGGATCAGCAACTTAATGGGGAAAAATCCCTTTCTTGTGTTACACATCATAGACAGCTCTTTGGCCCATTATAACTGTGCCCCTCTACCCTTCAAAAAAGACAATAGCATCCAGATTTTCTTTGTGATGCCAGGACAAGTTTACAACTTTTAGAGCTATCCTAGACAACTTGAGATGTTTAGCCATAGATTAAACAACTTTGCAACACACTTTGTATATCTCTGAATGCTGAATCAAGGAATCTGTTTTGTATTTTAATATCTGCTATTCGACCGGGTGCACAGGAGAATGAGAAAGGCCTCTCCAACTCAAGTTTTACAATATTAGAATTTTAACCTTGTAACTGCACTTCATTGTGATTTGGACAACTAGTTTCAAAACAACTTTTACTTTATTGCTGTTTGCTGTAAAACATCATTAATGTTGCAACACTGCTACAGAATATATCTACAAAATTAGGCCAGGTTTTAAATATTCACATTTGAATTGCTGAATTATGACACTAGAAAGTTCTTGGAAAGATATCTAACTAGGACAACATTTAGTCAAGAGTGCCTTCAAACAGATGTAGCTTACCAGGCAGAAAAAACATTTATAGAAATCAGTGTTTGAAAGAGGGCCTAGTGATTCTGCAGCTTGCAAAGTGTTTCTGTCTCAAATGTCAATTGCAATTTGAGAACACATCAGTAACATGCAAATGTTCTTTTTAACTTGTTGAGGTTTTTTCCCATTGCCTGGTTAACCCTACAGAACCCTAATCAATGACAATTTGAAATTTACTTCTCAAGCTAATGGTTGTTAGAGTATGTCCATTGTAATGCCCCTTTTAATTCTGCTGTATCTTCTAACCTGGAGTCAATTTAATGCAATTCTATATCAAATTCCTGTGTGGTTTTTGCAGATTGGCACATGCCAAGTTCTTGTACTTTCATTGTATCTTGAAGAACTGATACCGACTTCCAAGTCTTTCAAAGAATTGATGTCTTCTGTGTTCATTTCTGAAAGACATACTGAAGCAAAAGTTTCAAAAAGCTGGGTTTTAAAACCTCCTTTTCACAATTCCTGTTGTTGGTATCATACATTTTGTATCTTTTATAGGCACCTGGAAAACAGCCTTATTTCAGCACTTGCCCAAAAATGTGGTTTGTCAGAGTTTATGCTTCTCCACAAGCCTTTAGAGAGATTCTAGTGAAGAACAATAAGTATTCAGGGTTGCAGTTAAAGAAATAAAATGATCATTATATTTTCCAAAAGTTACCATCTATCTTAAAAGACAAGATCCAGCTACCTCAGATCAATGGGTTAGAAAGTTAGATATCACAGATGGCACACAATCTATTAACCTTCCCAAGAGATTAAATCCCAGATGATACAACTGAAATATATAACTCAAGCTTACACTTATGAAGTCTTCATCTTTATAAAGATTTAAGAATCCAAGTCCCAGGGAATACATCTTGTAAAGAACTTTTGAGTCATTGATCATCTTCCCACCATCCCTTTTCTTCTCCCACGTACCTGTATTGCTCAAGCTAGAGGAAAAAATGTCTCTACTGTCAATAAGTGCATTGTGAGACTCCCTTTCTTACTCATTTTTTTAATCCATCATTGTTAAAAAAAATAGTTGGAACCAGAGAAAAGTTGTAATTCTTGTATTTACCTATAAGCCATTTATAATACTGGAAAACATCTCTCAATAGAAGAGATCTTCTCCAATAAGTGTTATGCCTGCATGGCATAATATCTTACAGGAGGGAAGCAGGTTCTTGCTCTTTGCAGTCTTGCAGGCCTTCAGATACCTGCTTCTCTCTCTCCCTTTGAGGAAAACACTTGTTAGATGTCTTTCTAGGAGCTTTCTACTACTTCCTTAGAAATCCTTTAGCTAAAGTAGTTTTCTGATTCGAATACTGATCTGAGTTTTTACTGTACAGTCTCTGGAATACTTCATAGAATCATAGAATGGTTTGGGTTGGAAGTGACCTCAAAAATCATCTAGTTCCAAGCCCCCCTGCCATGGCAGGGACACCTCCCACTAGATCAGATTGCTCAGGGCTCCATCCAGCCTGGCCTTGAATGCCCCCAGGGATGGGGGATCCATAACCCCCCTGGGCAACCTGGTGCAGCATCTCACCACCCTCAGAGTGAAGAATTTCCTTCTAATTTCTAATCTAAATCTACCCTCTTTCAATTTCAAACCACTACCCTTCATCCTATCATTACAGGCCTTTGTGAGAAGTCCTTCCCCAGCCTTCTTGTAGGCCCCCTTCAGATACTGGAAGGCTGCAATAAGGTGTCCCTGGATTCTTCTCTTCTCCAGGCTGAACAAGCCCAATTCTCTCAGCCTGTCTTCATAGGAGAGGTGTTCCAGTCCTCTAGTCATCTTTGTAGCCCTCCTCTGGACCCTCTCCAACAGGTCCATGTCCTTCTTGTGCTGGGTGCTCCAAAGTTGGATGCAGGTGGAGTCTCAGGAGAGTGGAGCAGAGGGGCAGAATCACCTCCCTTGACCTACTGGCTACGCTTCTTCTGGTGCAGCCCAGGATACAGCTGGCTTTCTGGGCTGCACTGGCACATTGGTGGCTCATGTTGAGCTTGCTTTCATATAGTACCATATGAGGCTTCTGTGTAGCCCATAGATATTGTTTGTAAGGAATGCTCTTCTACTTATAAATGCAACTCTTTTGGTTACTAAAAAAAACACCTTTGAAAAGGTGTATAAAGAAAAACTTTATGTTTAGCTTTAGTTAACTAATAATTTTTGAGTTTCTATTCTATTCAGTATGTTGAAAACATGGTGAAAGCCAGGACCGGTTCCTGGTTTCTTGTGACACACGATACGGTGAAGGTCATTGTTTCCATTTTTAGAACTGCTTACAGTACATTCTCATTCCTCTGTTGTGACCTTTTATGATCTATACTGCTTCACCAACAGCCAGTACTTGTTGTTCCTCAGCAGTCTTATTTTGTCACTGAATGACCCATTTCATTATTCTTGCATTACTTATGAATCTTGACTGTTTCCTTTCTTCTTCTTTGAAAGACTACTATTTGCAGCTTTTACTACTTCTGGCAGCTTATACATCTTATATCCATTCATACACATGTATGTGCATATATGGGTGCATAAGGATGAGATCATTCTTCAGTCCTTTAGTACAGAAACTTACTTCTACACTAAAAAAATCTGAAATATGTGTGGAAATGCTTGACTGGCATTTGATTTAATCAGTCCTATGACTGCGGGGGTTAATTATCATATGATTTTTCTGCCCCCATTTTTAGATGGAGTAAATTTTCTCCTTCAGAATGATTTATCATTCAAGAAATAGAACTCGAAAGATAAAATAACAGAGGTTATGTTACGAATGAAGTGATACAGAACAGCCTCAGTTAGCAGGAGGTATGAAAGTGCACAAAACTCTAGGGTCTGCATTATTTTGTATATATGACCTGTATTACCTTTTGTTCTGTGTAACTGTATACTAGCCTTATGCAGCTTTTTTTTTTTTTTTTGCATTAGTACAAAGTATGATAAAAAATAGAACAGAAAAATCTCCCACGGGCCCAATTTTAGTGCTATATAGACTGGTAAAATATAGTTAATGTTGTATGTAGAATTTATTATGAACTGTATATATTATCCGCTTATAATTATAGCCTTAACTTCTTACCAGGTTTTTAGACGAATATACCGTAAAGTGGCAAGTATCACGCATGGGCTAGGAGATTAGATACTTCCTGCTCAAACCAGCTAAAAAGTATACCGTGTAATTATTGTAATAACTTCTTATATTTTTGACTGCAAATATTTACTTTGCTAGTGACCATAAGGAGTTATTTTACTGTATAATACTGAAGTGTTATGGATCTATATAGCTACCTAGAATAAGACAAGAATAAAATTTAAGTTGAAAGCAATGCAAAACATTTTAGTATTGTAATGTTTAATCTAAGTCAAACTATTGTAGAAAATATGACTAAGGTTTATTTTTTGTTTACCAGCACTGGCTCACAGAACTGGAAATTTTAGCAATGATCTTTGCAGCTGCCATCCATGATTACGAACATACTGGGACCACAAACAATTTTCATATTCAGACAAGGTAAGTAAAGTGGTCTCTTAAGTGTCATATCTGGAGTTTGCTGTTCATTGGTTTGAAAGGTTTCATGCTTCTTACTAATACAGCCAGGAAGGAGCCAGGTCATTCCTAATTTTACTAATTGCTTCCTTGACCTCTGCAGAGTTAATGGGACAGGTCACATGATCAAAGACAGTGTGCAAAAGTAAGGAGTTAGCTTCATAGTGTTTGAAATCATATTTTGGAGCTGGATATGGCAAGAGAGATTTCAGAAGGATTCAGAACAAAAACTTGAAATCATTCCTCTATTTGCTCACTTAAATTCTGATACTTTTGACTCAAAAATGTCTTCCACTGTCCCCAGAAAAATGCCTCTTCATTTTCAGCAATTTGTTTGCACTTACTTCCAGTGCTACATTTTGTTTCAAGCTGTGTATTAAATTTACAGAGTCCTAGTGCAGGGGGAGAAAACTTCAAGTACAGCTTTAGAAATACCTACCATGAGCCCTCTCCTAGCATGGTTTGACAGCATCTGCAGTAGTTGTGAAAAAGAAATTTAGAAGGAAATCTAGTTTGAAAGTCAGGCTAACTGTATTCTCATGCAGGTGCAGCATGTCATCCTAGCCCCTGGTCCAGAACAATAGCATATGCTTCTCTCCCTTAAAATATTTTCAGTTTATCAAAGCAAATCCATTGGCCAATCCATTACTGCGTGATAAATGGTACACCTGATACTTAACATAGTATAAAGCATCTTATTGTTCTCTCACACTAGGCTATATTTTGCTTATAATATGCTCAGTTGAGGAGTCCACTTTACCTGCTCTTGACAAAAAAAATTCAGCAAAGCACTGGCATATTCTAACAAAACAGTTCTGTGCTAGAAATATTACTAATTTGAACAGGAGCATCCTTGCACTCACCTATATGGATAAAGTACCCAATGGTTACATTTACATTAAATCCATAACATACTTGTGCCCTGAGATGTGGCCTTCAATAATGAACAAATTTTTAGAGCTGCAGCTGAAATAAAGATGTAATTCTTTTCTCCCTCAGGACAGTCTGGCTAAAAATAAACTTCAGTTTGTAGTTCCAAGTTTATACTACTTTTCTATTTTTGTCCTTTTATTTTGCTCTGCAGTATTGCAAAAAGTGGAAAATGAATTAAGCTATTAGCCTTTGAATTTTACTTGTGCTTTCTTGCAAATAGGTATTTGACTTGTGATGGAGCTGATTCTTCTCTCCTAGTGGAACTTGGCCCTGATGTGTCACCTCAGGGCCATGATTCCATGATTCCTATGCCTGAGAAATGCTGATGAAATGGCTGCCATAGTCAAAGCAAATCTTAGCACTCCTTAAAACTAGCCCTAAGTAGCTATGTGCATCAAAGTGTGCTTCATAAACATATATGATTGAAAAACCACAGATTTCCCTGTAATTTTAGTAAGAATATGGATGTAAATATTTTCATTATTTAGGTAGGTTATGGTTTGTTCCCTCTAAATAAAGTTTCCAGTCCTATTTTGATTTTTTAGATTCCTTGGTATCCTACTGTACATGTGGGTGGTAACACTGAATGCATACAATTGCTCAACAGAACAAGGGGTTGAATTTACCTTATTCATATAGTAGTAAGCTGTGCTGCTAAATCATCACACCTTCCCTCTAGTACAGACTTTTCAGTTGACCAAATTGAAATACTCAGGAGTAGTTTTATCACAACAGAAGTGCAGCAGAGAGGGGAGACCCGAGGTTGCTTAGCAAGTCAGATCAAGTCTTGGGGAAACAAATTCCCCCCCAGATTAATGACTTTTGCAGCTAAGTATGATACATCCATAGCACATCAAAATCTGTGAAAATCTATATATAATTTTAGTATGGTAGATTAATCTTTAATTAAGAGGGAAAGGATACTGTTGAGGGTGCTAATGTTGTGCTAAGGGTCTGGCTTGAGGAAGCACTTCAATGCAATCAAATTTCACCTTAGCATCTCTTCCATTCCATTCTTATGAGGCTCAAGGTTTGGCTGTTTGTCTGACAAAAGATGGCATCCTTTAAAAACATATGAAATGGAAGGGGTTTTATATTTTATTATTTACAGCTCCTTCTGATTATGAATGACATGGGCCAAAGTGCATCTCTCTCAGAACAGGGGTCATAACTTCTCAATACCCATGCTGTGTGTC